>JABASD010002074.1:0-30477 GCA_019776165.1 Pogonognathellus flavescens
TGTTCTCTGTCGTATGATCTTCGTGTTTTGAAGACCCAGTTTCAAGAAACTTTTTCTCAATCCAACTTCTTTGGTCTTCAGAGTAATTCCCCTTCATGGTAAACTCAACCGGAAGTTGATGGTTGCTGGATATTACAGCTTGGAAAGGTGGAAACTTAAAAATTTCGCGCCGAAAAGTGCAAGGAAATCTGAAGTTTGAGACAAATTCTTCTCCGATTTTTTGAGACCGGAAACGGGTACGGTATGCAACATGTAAACATACCATACAAATTTGCCAAGTTTTGGCTACAACTTAGTGTATTACACTTACATATTGATTGATGAATATATGAGTAACAGATTTTTGAAATGAGTAAGCTAAGATTGGGACACCCTACATTATAAAAATGTGTTTGATTTGTCCTGTGGATTGAAATCGGGTTTATCGAACCTTAAAATTCAGACGAGTATTTATTATTGATTATTATGTAAGTGTACCTTCATTTTACCTTAATTAAAAACACTGTTTCATCCTTATACTTGTACAGGAAATGATCTCATGAGAATTTGGACGGTTAATGATTGCAAAACCTTGTCACATTTGAGAAAAACTTCGATTTTAGGAATAGAAACGTATGGAATATGCTATTTATTTTACAAAAAAAAATATTGCTCAGGAAAATCTGTCTCTCTGCCCTTGTCAAATGACACTCTATTAGACGCAGAAGAGGAAAGTGATTTACAACTTATACAATCAGTAGGGCGCTGTCACCAAAATAAGACAAGCAGAACAGGCCGGCACCGATTATTCCATCCTACTGCTAATACTAGCCATCACAAACCTTTCCTTTCACAGTCTCAAGACAGAAAACTGGAATCTCACAAGAAAACTTCCCATGAAAATTCTGGCAACAATACTACCGTTATTCTCATTGCTGTATTCACAGTTGCAGTTTTTGTGACGCTGGTGCTGTTTGCAGCTTTTTGCATGCACAGAAAGATAAAACGCCATTTTTATACTCGGGTTGCGGAATTGGAGACACAAACTGAGAAGTTTATCCAAGAATTTATTAATGGAAATCCAAAAGCTTTCGAATTAATATCATACGACAAAGCAGATGCAATTTACAGAGCTACAAATACACCATACGATTCAAATACTTATGAAATTCCATTGGCTCATTTAAAAATGGGTGCGATCCTTTCTTATTCAATTCCATTTTATATAAATAACAGGCTTTTAAAATTGGGCTCGCTTATTGTAAAAGTAATGTTATGTACCGTCTAAAGCACTTTAACCTTTAAATGTAGACAACCAAAAATTGTTGGGAACGGGAGAATTTGGAATGGTTGTAAAGGCAATGTTGACAAGTCCAAAATTTCCAGAGCCATTCAATGTGGCCGTGAAAATTGTTAAACCCGGAGTGGAAACTACGTATGTGAAAACACTTTTGGATGAATTCAAAATCATGATGTATCTCAACTCTTCAAATCGGCACGGGCATATTGTCAACCTCGTCGGGGCATGCACAGAAAATCTGAGCAAATGTTAGTCGGGTCGGAATTTCGCTGTTATGCTTATGCTTTCAGTTTCTGTTACACTGCTTGGTTAAAAATACATTTAATTGTGTAGGTAAGTTGTTACACTTTTCCACTATAATTCAATTTTTTCCTGGTCACGATGTTTTAGTGGAGCCTTACGTTATCATTGAATACTGTAACAATGGTTCCTTGGATAAATATCTTCGTTCGAAAAGAAAAGAGTTTGAAAATTTTGTAGTTGAAGGTCAAATCGTCTACCCCAAGTATGCGCTTATTTTCATTTATAACAAATCACAACTTAAATTTTACAATTAAAAAATTCAAATTTTATGACATTACATTTAGCAAAACATTAGATGACGATTTCAGTGGTGACAAAATAAACACGCGTCATTTAATTACATGGTCTGCTGAAATAGCCGATGGAATGTCTTATCTTGCTAACAAAAAAGTGGGCAAAAAATACGGCTGAACTTATTATTATTACAATTATGACTATAATTTGTAAAAACTATTTGAGATTATTTGCGGTATTTGTCAGCATTGACTGAACTTCCTTACTTACTACACATAGGTGATTCATGGAGACTTGGCTGCGAGAAATATCTTACTGGATCATCGTTTTAGAGCAAAAATCTCTGATTTCGGGTTCTCCAGGCACATGTATCAATATTCACAATACGTGAAAAAACAACAGGTGGGTTGTTTGCAAATTTTATGCTACTAAAAGCTAGAATTAAATGGTAACTGGACAATTCGACGCAAACAACTGAAAGCTGCACCAATTCAGATAATTTGTGGTTATGTACATAACTCGTAGCTCTACGAGTTTTGTTCGGCTGCTTATTTGTACTGCCACAAATTATGCGCTGCAATGAATTACCTGCAGTAAATTGATGCAGCTTTGAGTTGTTCACGTCGAATTGTTATGTAATCGAATTAAATATGAACTAGTTACCTTCTCAATTTTCGCTATTGCTGTAATTAGATATAATTCAAGCATTTATAACATTATTGTGTGTGGGTGTATTTCACAAAAGGTTCCTCTTCCATGGAAGTGGATGGCAATTGAGTGTATTGAAGACATGATTTTCTCTACTCATTCAGATGTGTGGGCTTTTGGCGTAACTATGTGGGAAATATTTACTTTAGTTCGGATACCATACCCTGGAACAACGTGGAATGCACAATTCCTGAAAAGTCTGAAAAAAGGTGAACGTCTGCCCCAACCTACGTTCGCTCCTATGAATGTGTAAGTGTAATAAATCAGTTGAGGACAATCTTAAGAATTATATTAAAATGCTTGAATTCTGTTTATTGATATTGTCTGTAATCTTATAAATTGCAGGTATGAATTAATGTTAAAATGCTGGAAAGAAGCGCCTAATAAACGCCCGTCGTTTGACGAATTAAGAATTGATTTGTCTAATGTGTGGGACAATCAAAGGAGGTTCTGAATACGGTTAACATTAATTTCACAGATGTGTTTGTTCACATGGAAAAAACTTAAGGATCGTAAGATTAGGAGTAATAACAATAAGAAATACTTACTGGAAATAATTTGATTCCAAGTAAAAATTATGCATGCGTTTACTTTTAGCACGTTCGTGTGTAACTTTCAACCTCAACAAAGAGATGCATAACTGCCATAGAGGTAAATGATGTTTACGAATCCACTTATTACAAATTATAGGAGAAAGAAAAGTTATAGAAAGTAGCATAGTGAAAATAATGTAAGTTAATGCTTATTTTATTTCATAATGTTCATTCAAAATGCTTTTTAAATTTTATTTGCATATAATATATCTAAAGCTAGAACTAACAAACTGAATAATAACTGTTGGCACTACCAGTGCAGTGTCACAATAAAAATAGCAAAAAATGTTTGTATGGTGCTCTTTGTATTTGTATTACATTTGTATTATAACATAACGTTATGGATGTAAAGGCTGTGGCCATATTGTCCTGAATAAAGACTATCTATCTTGTATTATAACGACAAAATATTGTTAAGCACGGTTTATGAATCTATAAATAATAATGAAATTCCTGTCAGCATTCAGTCTCAGCTCTAGGCAGGTATTTATACTTCAATTAAATACCAATGAGTATTAAGTGACCACCTACGAATCTAACTCTAGAGAGACATAATTAAATAGATTGAGAATTCTGAAAATTTTTCCAGTACATCAAAATAACATTAGAACGAATAAAGTATGGTTGAACTGTTACCACAAATTCTCAAATATTCATGCGAATGGTTTTTTGAATGTTATTTGATGATATATTTATACACACTAAAATCGTACCTAAACATAATGAATACATCACTGACGTTTAGAAGTTTTCTATTCATGATTCATCACTTATTCGATCGTTTAATATGCGTGGTATGTTATTAGAATTAAAATTGAAAATGTAGCTGGTATTAGCAATGAACGTTTATTTACAAGTAGCACAAAATTTTTGAACGTTAACCACACGCAAAATATTTACCTAAATCATATTATCAAAACTTACTCGTTTTACAAGGAACATTCCTTGCTCGTTTTACAAAATGGCAACAATAAGTTCCTTCAGCAATTCCGGGTCGTCATTGAAAAGCCTTTGAAAAGCTGGAGTCTTTCTCACAGATTTTTTATTTCTGCAAAAATGTTTGCATGTAATTATTTGAATTGACAATTATGTTCAGGAAAAATTGATTATTATATTCATACCGAGAAATAAAGTCAAACACAAGAGTTTTCATTTCAGCAACATTAAGCTTGTCAATCGTCAGGAGAAGGCCCACTGCATTTTCGCAGGTGAGAGTTGCAGGTATCATTTGCACACATTCGTCCCTCAAATCTTTAATATTGTACTTGTCAGCAATTTTCAGTAATTCGCTTACGTTTTCTTTCATATTCTCAACTTCACCACTATGTTTTATCCCGAACAATGATTAATGTTGCAAATAATGTTAAAACCTTGCTAACATTGCTTCTAGTTATAAATGCGTACCAGTAAATGAAATTTAGCATTTCATGAATTATATTGTCTTCAAAGTCTGGAATTTCAATTATCCCATTGATGGACTCGTACATTTCTGTTTGAAACATTGCTGCGAAAACGGAGCTGCGAGCTGTAAGTAATTATAAAGAAACATAAGACAATTAATAACATATTTACTTTTTTTTACAAAATGTGTTGCATAAAAATTATAAATATTGATTTCTACATTTCATCTGCTTAAAATTGTTTTTGTTACTTGATAGAATTGCTTTGTGGGCGTTGAACTTTTGTGTTGCAGTAGTAATAACAACATCATGGTATAAAGACGATCCCAGCAATTTCTTAAAATCTTCGCAGGTCTTCTTTCGTGGAATAGTTTTGATTTGAACCTGTTTGGCAGATTCATACGATTTCAGATCTTTTTTTAACCACACTCTACAATGGATCTTTAGTTGGTCTTGTTGGATGAAGCCTCTGGTTACGTCCAATAAGTCTGAGCTCCTAAAAAACTTATGGTATCCCCAACCTAGAGTAGCATCTTGTAGAAAATCATGGGGATCCTTTCCTTTCTCCCCTGTTTATTTAGAAATTGTTTTAAAAAATTGTTTTCACATCAGATATTCTGTTGAAATATTATTTTGGAATGTATTTAAAAATGAACCTCTTTGGTGCATGGGTCTTTCATTCTTGTCAAGGATGCTAAATTGCAATGTGGCTAACAATTTGTTGTTATTGTTCACATTTCCAACTTTCTTCAGGAATAAAAACAGTGAAAAATATTCAATCCCATCGGTTCTTACGCTCTTAAGTTGGAGAAACCTATATTTCATGTAAAACGTATTAGGTATGTCTTTAAGTTTAATTTTACTTTTCATAAAAAAGAATGGAATTACCATGAATGTCCTGTAGATTTTCCACCAATAAATTCAAACGAATTTAAGCTACCTCCATCTTGCAGCGTTTGCAGAATTTCTTTGAATTTATGAATATTCCAACGATAAGTAAACATCTCTTCCTCAATCTTTGAGAAAACAATTATTGATTATTAACGGTTTCATGAATTTTTGTTACTCTTGAATTAGCTCTTGAATAATTTTCTCGTATTTAATAATAAACTAGAACAAATATTAAGGGGGAAGAAAACATACCGTGGTGGTTGACCACGAATCAACACTATCTAAGGTATATTGTTCAGACCTCTTTTCATCTTTAGACACTTCCATTCTTATACACCGCGTTAAAATCTATCGTTCAAAAGGATTTAAAAATATGTACGTACTCCAAATAGATATGATCATTATTCCTTAATCACACTTTTACGAATGAAACACCTAAATTTGCTTTACATGACTTTATTAGCATTCAACTTACTTTTCGAATTATTTTTGACGCTTGCATTCAATAGGTGAAGATATAAGTGTGGATAATGCTGGTTCAAAATAGATCCCGTTCAGTGAAAGTGGAACTACTGAACATAAAAATTATTAATGCGCTTTTAAACATTTTTATAACTCTCCATATCAAAAATATCCATTGCCTTGATACTTTCACACAGTGCTCATCTAAACATGTCGTTAATTGTTCATTAAAAATTGAAATTTTACTACACTATTTTCCCATTAGAAATTAAAATACTTTAAACAAACTGAAGCTCGCAATAACAATAAACCAAACGACAATATGAAGTATTTTTTTGAATTAAAAATTAAATAAAAAAAACGATAATATTGTCATGAAAAATATACAAGATTAATTGAATTGGACTTGCATAATTATTTAGAATTGGCCGGTTATTAAACCTTTTTTAAAATGGTAAACGCTCATTTATATCCAAGAAAGTGGATATTTTGCGATTATGATGAACGAAGTGAAATACTTACGTAACTCCTAACAGAATATTAAATACAATTTAATGAGGAGTGTAACAATTAAGACCAGCCAGATCCAACACCAACTCTTCACCTCGGTCACTGTCACGCTACTCCTTGTGGTTCACAACTTCTCATAACCTACGCCTTCGATATTTTTAGTCATAATTGGATTCATAACATTTTCATACAACAAAAAAATGAAAAATATTGAAGGACACTTAATCACTCAATAAGACAGACTTGACCAATCCATCTTGCATACTAATAACTCTAACTCAAATATTTACCATTATGTCATACCAGACAATACCGGTCAAAGTTGTATAACAATAATTGATAAAGATCGTAAGGGTTAGGGGTGGGATATGAAATACCTTGCTGATTTCAGTAGCCGAGCAATAACAATGGATTGCCACCATCGCCAACCCATCATCATCGGAAACGAGAAGCGTTGTTGTGAAAAATGATCTGTGATGCTGTAAGGAAATAAACTTGACATGAATAACAAAGCAGAGCCAGTCTTGTTGTTTATTCTTTGAGTTGAGAGATCGCATATTTTATTTTGTCATTATGTAATGCAACTATTTATAGCCAACACTTGCTACGCATTAAAGTTATCATTCTATGCACATCTTAGCGATGTCTGAACTTAAACAACTTTTACAGGTACCTTCGGTCCAGGTACACGGGGTATTACAATAATTCAACTACAAAAACCAATGCAACTTATTTTATAATAATAATTTTGAAATGAAAAATGGTGCAAAAGTAAATAGCAGCTATGTAGTAATAATGAATACACTGTAAATAGTAATTAATTACAATAAATTAATATATTATACGAATATATGTTTATTCGTTAATTCAGCAGTTGCTAACATTAAATTTTAAATAAATAATGTTATTTTAATTTAAGTGAAAATCAGATTTCGTCACA
This sequence comes from Pogonognathellus flavescens, assembly GCA_019776165.1. Classification (NCBI taxonomy): domain Eukaryota; kingdom Metazoa; phylum Arthropoda; class Collembola; order Entomobryomorpha; family Tomoceridae; genus Pogonognathellus; species Pogonognathellus flavescens. The sequence goes on from JABASD010002074.1 coordinate 7,321, forward strand.
TAACACATGTTTTGTACAAAAATGAGACACCTGAGAATATTATTATAGATTCTCCTAATACCTTACCTACTAGAGACGTCAATCCCAACCATAAGGTTAACCCAAACCCCGAGATTTTTTTGGGTTGGGTCGGTACCTAAAGTTTGGTAAAAAGTTTAGGTTTGAGTTGGGTTGGATAAAATTATTTTGCTAATCGCACGGGCAATGATTTTGTGTTTCACAAAATATTTTCAGAATTATACAAAAGAATAGCCAAATAAATTTAATAACTCAGCATATAATAGAAAGCTATTTTTGCTGCATATTCTTTTGTTTTTGGTGTTGGATATCAATCAAATCCAACAAGCATTTCTTAGCTCTTTAAAGTTGAGAGTTTTCATGATTTACAATTGCAATGTTTTCATTAAAATGGCTGTAATAAAGATAATCTAAGGAACAAATTTAATTTAGAACTATTTTCTGTCACATGTTCAATTTTTTATAGGAGGGGTTCTATAATACTTTGTCTTTGCATATTGCTCAGCCTTTAAATTGTGGTTGGGTTGGGGTCGGAAAATTCAGCCAAAATATATTACGATTGGGTGGTGGTCGAAAATAATCGATACAATCGACGTCTCTAATACCTAACAACAACTATGAATCTACATAATAGTTTATTGTAATGCGCTTTGGCAGATGTTGGGAGAGTGTTGGCTATTGTGGTGAATGCTAATGCGTACGGCAACTAGAAAGAACAGAAAATCAAACGAGACAGACAGAGATGCAAAACGAATAACAATTTAAATCAAACTTCATTGCTAAAATACTCATAGCCCCTAAAAGAAGAACAGTCTACATTTTTTACCCAAATCCAATCAAGCGATTTAATTTATTTCCAAAACTTGATTTGACGACTCTGCTTAACCCTACCATTAATTTATACAACAACATACACCAGATTCTATTAAAGGTATGTATATAATTATTACATGTATACTCTCTAACCTTTGAAACAGTAGTATAATTTATTAATATGAATTAACAGACATCTTCAGAAGAACGTTTCTTCGTTCTTCTTTAGAAAAGTTTTACCAACACTTTACAGAGTACGCAAGCAATCTCATGTGTGATAAAACTTAATTTAGTTAATACAATGAGTTTCTAACAATTGTTTCAAATATAATTTGGAATGGACAAAATAGAATTAAAAATGTAATAATAATGAAGGAATTAAGGAATAATATGAATAAATCTGACTCATAGGTGCTATACAGGTTATTATAATTCTTTTAAATCAATGAACTGTGAGCAGTATTAGTAGATTCATTTTTAGTCTTGCAGTTACTTTTTAAGTGAAATATAATACAAACGCTATGTATGGTAATATTATTGAGTCTAGTAAAATAAATGAAACATGTTTGTGCCTTAAGTGCCATTATCATATGCAAATAATTGCTAAGTGAATTTTATTTGTATCTTAATAATCTTTAATAAGCATTAATCTTTGATCACAAAAACATTAATTAATAATTCTCCTAATACTGTGTACAAATTTGTAAGAAAATTTAAATAAGATTCTAAATATATTTATATTTCAATCACAATTTCTTCGTTTTTATCGATATACCTAAATATCATACGGATCAATGTGTAAGTAATAATTCAAGGCTTACTCTCATATTTTTAACAACTCCATTTTTCTTAGTCATAATTAGGGAAAACCATAAACACATGTGTAATGTTTGCTTCCAGAAGCACAGCCAACATGTCGGTATTTTGTATTGAGTAGACTTGCTCGATGACCTGCAGAATTCAGCCAGGAGTTAATTGCATCTTGACAATTGCCCACTCCCTTGACAAGGTTTTCACCTAGACCTCCAAATTTGTATCCCGCTTGTCTGACTCTGTCAGCCAATGGGGGCTCGCCTAAAGACAGAAATGTGTATAAATTTAGAAGCTAGTAATTTAGTAATTTAACTAAAAGCGACGGTAAGATTATGCTATGTTTAGGATCTGTTCCGTTTTTGTAAAAAATGGTAACACAATTACACAGTTAATGTAAATTTATGTACAGGGAATACTTGATTGCATATACCTTCATTTTAACTGTAATTCATAATTTAATAGTTTTAGTAAACCAGTTTGACATTTCAGTTCAGTTTACCTAATATTAATTTTTAGAATATTTATCCATAATAATATGTCACGTTTTAGAAAAATTGGTTTATGTCGGATTTACTAGCGCGGTGAAAGAATATACCAAAGAAAATAAAAAATACTGATAATTACCTGGACACTGATGCGAAAAACAGTTTTGAGAAATCATGCGATCGTTGTGAGCTTTTGCAGCTCTGCCTAACTGTAGTAGTGAAAAAATAAAATATTTGTAAACAACATGAGAGATTCTTTTGCGTTATTAATTTGCGTTATTGGTTGAAATAAGTATGTATTTGTAAAATATAATAAGAATATAGTAATAATGCGCGACGAACCTTATCATCGTATTGATAAGCTCCAAGCCTGGAGTTTGCCCTGGCCCTGTTTGTCTCTTGAAGACATGTTTGGCCGACAACCAAACAAGACAGAGTCGAAAAGCATAGAAGGACACTCAAAAAATGCATTATTAATAAAATAATATGGAATATTTTACTTTAAACGAATTTTTACTTCTTAAATTTCAATCTGACAGTTGCGCTTTTATAGAATGGTACAAAAATCATGTTCTTTTATACCAAAACCATTATTGAAAAATTCATGCAGGAAAAAGTGTAAATAATAACTTCTCAGAAATGATTGTTGGAAATGGAAGGTGTAAACCATGTTGATATAAATATGTAAATCCGCTCTAAACACTACATTTTATGTGCCAATAATGAAAATTCCAAATAATCATAATTCAAACCAAGCAATTGCAACATAATAAATTGTAACAGATTAAGCAGATATTTATTATAACATTTCGCGACAATTAAAACCTTTTTTCCAAGTAAACTGAGCCAAAGCTCAAACGTTTAAAATTTAATCAGGCTATCTGCATGAACTCATTGCCAGTAATGTTTGTTAACATTGGGTGTTTCTAATTCGTTATCGTGTTAATAACATTCAATTAAAATTGTGTGGCTCAAATATTTATTAACGGTATTTGTGAATACAGAAAGCTCAACATGAATCCAATTGTGAAGATGTGTGTAATATTAGCAATGTTTTAATTTAACATTAAGGGCACTGCAGTTTTATACTGATACATGGAAATTACATTATTCCATGAAGTAAGCATGAAGTAGACAATTAATTCATTCAGGTAATATTTCGTCTCCGGTAAATTACTACTGTTGATAAGCTGCCTGTTTTATATTTTAGTATACTTATTTTATTTAAAATTTCGGCTGATATATTTAAAAATAAATATTCGATAAAATCATTTTAGGTAAAAGATGAATTTATCGAAGTCTACGATTAAAATGACATTTTCTTTTTCATACTAATATCTTGTATCTTGTATTTATAGACATTTTTGCACATTAACACTTTCAAGCAGCACTGGACTTCTAACTATTAAATTCAACAAATATAATGACATTATTCATGGTTTCATAAACAAAGTTATGTTATAGCTTCATTTAGTTCAGTTGGCGTTTTCCCTCCAATTTCTTCAAACTGAAGAAAGGTTATGAAATAAGTTGTCATTACGAAGCCCATTACCTGTGAAAAGAAAAGGATGAAAATGCCAATGAAATTTAATATTTTGTTCGCTAATGATAAATTCCATTTGTTTGTGTGTTAGAGGTAAACTACACCATACTTTGACAATATACTATCACATATTACATTTGGTAAAAGATGTAGTAGTAGTGTGTACAAAACGTTAAACTATAGAACTTTATTCGGTTAATAATATAGTCGGCAGTTTTTCTTACCTGAGCCATAAGTGAGTAAGTAATTGTAAATGACCCCTTAGCCCCAATTCCGATACAGTGAGAAGACATTTCGTGGAGCAGAATGCTGACGTCTTGTTTGCCCATAAAATGTTCCCTCTTCAGTAACCACTTTTGAATTAAATTCGTCTAGTAGAGCCATAAAATAAAATGAAAGTGCAAAAAGACAGACTGAATGAAATGAATACAGAATACGCGTTTCTGAGACTGTAGAAAGAATATTGTCGTTACCATTACCTTTCTACAAATATCTGCTGCGAACATCATGAAGACAATGAGATGAATCTGAAAAAAGAGAATTCTGAGTATTCCAAACCAGTAATATTTGCCACTCAGAGAATCTCCCAAGTATCTTGAGAAGACTGGAATTATTTCAACGACAGCGACAAAAGTAAGGAGACCGATCGCTCCATTAATGTTACTTGATAATTTCTTCAATGAAGTGTACCTTTTAGAAATTGTGAAATATTCATATTCTTGTGTCATTCCTTCGTTATTTTTTCGTAAATTCTTCGTGTCTACAAATAACTGTTTCACCTGCCACCACATGGTAAGTGAGTGCATGAGTAGACACAGATGACACAAAACGGAACCAACATTTCGATAGTATTGAGCAAATGCTTGAGAAAATGCTAAAAGATGATCCCATGCGTATATATATTCAAGTTTCGGAGGGTTATTTTTCGATGTGGAATTTGACAAAAAATACATGAACCTTGCTTCGGAAACGTAACTCCGGAAAAGAAGGATCGGGTTCCAACTTGGCTGTTTCAAGACTTTTTCGCCCAGTAAGAAACTGGAAGTTGCGATAAGGAAATATAATACACATAGCGACACGGAAATTAGATATTCCTATAGTGGAAACACAAAATTCATATTTTTCATTTCGTAATAATAACATTTTTCTAATAAACGCTGAATATTGTTTCTTTATAAAATTCTGAAGAATTCTGAAATATACCTTCGTTATTGTTTTGCGAGTGTCGATAGAAGTATTTTGATTCATGTAACTGATGACTTTTAGGAATTTGTGTTGTTTAGTCCAAAGGGAATACATGAAAGATGAATGGAATACAATTATAAATCCGTATTTGGCGAAGTGAGTGAAAATTGCATATCTTTGAGTTGTATCTTTCATGGATAATATCTTCAGGAGGCCAATGAATCGAATCATTACACAGCAGTGAACTATTATACAGAGAATCTGAAATAAAGACATTTTTGTATTCCCATTTTTTTATACTGTGATACTGTGATACTGTGATCAATAATTTATTAATAAATTTATTTATTTCATAACTCTAGTTTTCTTATAGCAATCAATGTTCAAACAATTCAAAAATATAGCTTACCCTTTGAACAAGATTTGTATGAACTTGAAAAATTCCATTTGAGTCTCGTTTGAATTTGAAAGGAATATAGCACAAGCTGTATCCAAAATTAAAATAAATTTGTAGAAAATAAATATTCTTCCAATCTCGTGTTTCTACGTATTCAATATCTTCACAAATGTTCAGTTCAACTTGTCGAGACATTTATTTTGGTTTGTGCTTTCCAGTTAGTTAATTAGAATGTATATAGAACTATGCACGCGACTCATAACAAGATAAATCTTTAAGCAGTGGAAATTTTAAAATCTATATTATATTTTGTATATCACGAACTTGATTTTGATAACGTACAAATTTTATCTCAAAGATTGTGAGAAGGGTAAAAATAGTGTCTTATAAGTATACTATTCGCGAAAAACGAAGATCTTGTTCAATTTGCGCAGTTAAAGCATTCATTGTTCAAAAGAAACAAATTCAACTGAATTGTTCAATATTGAGGGATAAGTGCTATGCTGTATGACCCCAAACTGTCAGTCACGATTGAATACTGGTCGGCTATTTAAGATTAGTAAAAACTGTCAGTATTTATTTATACAAATCATTTTGATACATCACTAAAATAAACATAACCTACCTATACCTACAGTTAAATGTATGTGACAAAATATAAATAATTAGAAAAATTCTTTCTATATTCTGAAACATGCCAACTTAGAAGCACTAGACAGGAAAGAGACTTGTCTGTTCTCCAGCACAAATATGAACTATTCAAAATCAGTACTAAGTGTTATATGTATCTGGAAAAACTTACCCCTAAAGTTAAAAGTAAACACAAACTCAACTACTAATTGTAAATACACAGACTATGCCACAGAGAAGAGGTGACAAACAAGGACGTACCGAGAGGGGAGGTGCTGGGGGCATGCCCCCCCCCTAAATACCGGGAAAAAGGCAAAAAATGTCTAAAAAATAACAAAAAAATTTTGCGCTACGCGCGAATTCAGTGCACTTTTTGTTTATTAAGTATCGTAAGATACTTTTAAAAATGGGTTTCGTGTCTGTCTGTCCGTCCGTCTGTTCGCACGATAACTCAAGACCGGTTTAAGATAATGGAGTAAAAATTGGTACACGTGTTCTAGTGACCCATTGGAAGGCTAAGTTCGAAGATGAGGTCAATCGATCAACTCCTTCGTGATCTATGACACATGTAACAACATAATGCAGGTACAACAATACAATAAATAAATGTACAAGGAATACACACATTGTAATATTAAGTAAAAAAGTGACCTTCCGAATATATTATTCGAAATAATACGAATAATAATACAACTTGATTTTTGTAATGTACAATACAGGAACAAAAATACGCCAGTCAGAGAGTCATTATGAAATTATTACAATTATCGTTTTAAAAGAAACAACAATTTACTCGTATGCTGCTGTTGCGCTCATGCATTCTCAGGGTGGTAGCGTGTTGATAGTCTTGAGTCGAACAAAGGTGTTCAATGTGCTGTGTTAGTTTACGATTGCTGTCATTTATTCGCACCATTGTAACAAATGAATATTTATTTGACAAATATTAAGATGTTCAGTTTGGTGATAACCACATCAAACACTTATTACCACATTGTCACAATGTGAATATTATTCAGATTACTAACATCAAAATTTTATACAACATTGTGTGCTTACGATACTTTTTTACACCCATTTTGCAATGGTTTATTTTAACCTAAATTTGCTAGAATTTTTCGCTACGCGCTAATGTGAGACTCTTTTGCACTAAATTTATTGTGTGTCCCCACCAAATAGAAGTCCTGGGTACGCCCTTGGTGATAAATTTGTGCAATAAGTAATTCATTAAGTTAATTCTGGGCTGGGTCCACACCTCCCACAAAAATGTTTGTATACATTAACTGATGACTTGTTACCGATATGGTTTGTATTGGGAGTACGGAGTAGGGACTCATTATACTGGTAGCATTTGCCATTTACTCCGTGTTTAAAATTGGAAAACAGTCTTTTTGTACTGACAGTTGGTTTTACAATACATTTACATATTATAGTACACTTATATTTATTTATTTATTTAGTCTTCCTCTCGATGAGGTTGTTACATACGCTTTCATAGTACTCATTAATTTGCATAATACAAGCATGTTACTTATACTAGCTATTACTGGTATTAAGATTATACACATAATTCTGATTCTGACGTATCTCTTGCAAGTTTAAATACGCAAAATAGCATACAGAAAATTGGTATCATCTACGTCAACAAAATGTGCATTCAAATAGAAGAATAGATTATGTTTATGTATTGCCCAGAATAAATAATAATGGTTCATTAATTAATTATAAGAATCATGGCCATGGCATGATATTACCCAAAGGGTGCACTTTCCTTGCATTTTATAATTGCGATGCGACAGGATAGGGACAAAGTATGAATGGAATTGATATTGACATACAATCATAATTGAATATATATTATGGAAGACTTTCACGCAATTTCTCCTGTGAAATTATAATGATAAATTTGTATAACAAAAATTGAATTAACTTGCTTAATTTCAAAAGTAAATAAAGCCGCAAATAACCCCTTTTTCTGTGTGCCCACAAATGTCAATTTATTAGGGCGTGACCCCCAAACAGAAATCCTGGGTACGTCCTTGCTGGTGGTGGTCGCATCAAAATCAGCGTCACTTTATAAATATCTTAATTTATTATCATTATATTATGAACTCAGAAATGGCATGGTACATTGCATTGTAGTATTGTTACAATCATTCATTTTTAGGACACCAATTTTTCTGTTCAAACTAAAAACTCAATATTTAACTAAATGAAATTACATATAGAATGCTTACATTTTGAATTGCTTTGTTCATGTTATGAACTGTATTTTTACTGCACTGTTTCCCTGTTTCCATTTAATGTTAGTTTAACAGTACATAAACAGTACGATAATTTTGATAATGTAGTATGCAGTAATAATATAATCCCTGTCATTAAAATCTTGACGCAGCTTTGTCTGCTGATAAGGCAGAAATAGACACATAATGGTGTTATTGAACGATGTGAGAACATTATTAGCATTACTAAAAATAACAATACTATTCTCGTGAATAGCTATGTCAGCAAATGTTAAGAATATGGTAATGTATTTTTGTTGTCGTAATGATAACATCTAATTGTTTATTAAATATCCACACACTTCCAAACCTATTTGTTTGAAGATGGAGAAAATCGTTGTAAGTTATTATGAATCATTAATAGCAATAGGCTAAACGAAAGAGATGGGATTACATGACGAGGATGTTATATTGGCATTAAAATGCTTATCAGGCCCACCCAATTCACACCTAGACTTAGACTAGAGTCGTAAAACCATAATAATATTATATATTTAGAATGATTTATTGTTCAGTTGAACGCTGCAGTCCATTAAATCAAATAACGTTATTTGTTCCGTAAAAAATTATATTTTATCCAGTGTAATTAAAATAATTTACAAGATCAACTCTAGAAATTGTTTATTTTTCATCCAGGCAATTTAAAAGAAATTGTAAAAATTGACTGGAAATACAAAATTGTTCTTATCCAGCAATGTTTAGAACTGCTAATGTAATTTTGACGTGTTTTGTAGTGTTTGCGTTTGCAAAAAATTATGGTAACAAATCTGAACAGTTTATACCTTTCTCGTGTGCGGCATTTCCCAACGGGATAAACTCGGAATTTCAGTGTGTCGTCCATTTTTTATATTTGAGTAGCAATGCAATTCCAGAATGTATTCACCGTAAAAACAATCTTGTGATTTCAATTGGAATGCAGAATCCTAAATTGTCTCTTTCGAACGTGTCATTCATTTGCGAATCCAAGTCTCAGTTAACTCTAGAAGTTGTTTTTAAAGATGGAGAAGAAAAAGTGGAGTACACAGAAGTATGGCCTGAACGGACAATTGGAAATGTGTTTGACTCTTCAACGTATAAACACAAATTAAATATTTTTTTCCCGAATCAACCCGTTGTTCCTCTTCTTGATGGTAAAGTTGTAAAATACACAATTTCTTCTACCACGGACGCACCAACCGATAAATTAAATATCTTTCTTGAGTTTTATTCCTTCATGGAAAGTGGTAAGATAATATTTGAATAGAAGTATACAATTTTACTTGAATTAATTAAATATTCAAATTTAATTATTAAAATTAATCTTTTTTATTAATTGCATTTAGTATTTTTCATTTAATTGCTAGTTTCGAAATGTCGGGTTTATCAATTGCATGGATCATCTAAAGTAGTCGTACCGTATGAAGAAGATTTAGTTACAATTCCATGTGTCCACTTCCAAACAAATGGAAACGATAATTTTTTGGCTCTGCATCGTAGTGATGTAATATTTTTTAAACTCTACAACATATATTTTACAAATGGTTACAATGTGTAATAATGCAATATTGTGAAATCTACATTACAGCCGTTGGTTGATTTACCGGTGGACAATTCCAGCGTCTTTTACGATCAAATGATCGGTTTTCAACTCAATGCTAGTCACTTCGGGGGAGAAATTGAAGGAATGTATTCATGTGTTCCCAGTTCTATTTATTGCCGTGATTTTGATTTTGAAATAATCAATCGAAGTAAGAAATCAATCGAAGAAAGAAAATAATAAATACCTAAATCATAAAAAGTGTAAAAAACTTTATATGATTAATAAAATGATAATTACAATTTAATATTTTTTAAATCGTTACAGCTCGCGATTTTTCTCCTGTCACTGAATTATATTTGCAGGGTCCAAAATTTAATGTTTTCCTTGGTAGTGTTGAAGATAGACCTTCGCTAACCCTTTCCTGTAACAAACTAGAAAAGGAAGTTCACGTGAAGTTGCTTCAAGTTTACGGGTTTGTGTAATATACATCTCTGCCAATTTTCTGTAATCTGTATTTGTCAGCTAATTTGATTTTTTAACACTCAATATTGTTTGATAAAAAATTAACAAAAATCATTTGTGAAATTAAAAATAGGAACGCAAGCGAAGCGACCATAGATGTTACTTACAATAATTACTCATTAGGAGAATCCCCGCCGAGATATTTTGCCACCGCTAAAGTGCCATACCTAAATGAAGCCGAAAGACTAAATGTAACTGGATGGTATAATACTGATGCTACTCAATTACGATTCGAATGTAACAACTACGGTAAAATGCTGGAGTGGGATATTTATTACGATGGTAAGCTGGAAATAAGATCTACAATACTTAGGACGAAAATCTTAATGTTACGCTCAATTACCAATTATAATATAATCAATGGCATATCTATATTCACAAATGAAAGGGTTCTAGAGGTTTTGGGAAGGGCTCAGGTACACAAAACTAGCAAATTTTCAGCCTTAGGTGTCGAGTTGGGGGGTGGCTCAAACCCGCTGAGCCTGAGACCAGGTGCGTAACTAGGATCGCCATTTGGGGGGGGGGTCACATGGCTATTTTAATGTTGTAAATGCTAAAAGTTTGACTATTTTTTGTTATTTGAATACAAATTTTACACTTCAGGCTCGTTTTTTTTTTAAATTTAATAAAATCTAGTGAAAGTTTCGAAAATTTGGGGGAAGAAGTGTGACCGGGCACCCAGTAACCCTCCTAGATATGCTATTGGTATAGACTGTAGATAAGCCATTGGTTATAATTATAATTACTTTAATCCCACCATTCTATAAGAACTGCTTTTAGAATTTCATTCGGCTTTATTATTAATACTATAAATTCCATGCTCCGTCCGTCCTAACTGGTTCGTTGCCATCAATAATGTTTTGCAACATAAACCCCTATAATTTAAGTAAGATCTTGACAATTACATTTATAGCTTTCGGTCCAGTTCTGTTGGAATTGGATACGCTGAGTAAATGTTGAAATTAAATGTGTGAAAGACCTGATGAATCAATGAAATTGAAGTTCAGTGCCGTTATATTTGTTATTGTTTGTTTATTACGTCTGTCTCAAGCTGACACGACCTTACCTGATGCTTCATAATAGTGACAGAAATGCTAATAATCCTTTTATTATTTGCAGTGCAGCCACCGTTGTATTACTCACCTGAACACCAAGCCTTTATTTGCGAAGGAGTGCCGAAAATTCATGATCAACAACAGAATTATCATTTATCAATTCATCATTGGGAGTGCAAAAATATTTACCAGTGTCAAATTGTGTTGTCTAACTGCCTCGTTGACGTAATTTCAATTCAATATGCTTATCATTTTTATACCTCAACTAATAAGTTTAAATTGGTTTATTGTATAACCATAGTTTGCATTATATCATAATAATATAATTTTTTGTTCTTGTCTCGCAGAACAAAGATGAGAATGACGACTGCCTTTCATATTGCAACTATTTGTGTGGAGTTAAGTTTTATAGAAGGGATATTTCAAATGACTGTATGAAATTATTGCAAACCTCTGATGTACCTTGCAGCAGTGTCGGAAAAATAAATTCCAATTTTGACTCATTTTATTGTGAAGCACTTCGCCCTTCTAAAAAAGGGATCGTACAATGCAGTGGACAAGCAAGCAATTTTCAATTCGATATACGGCGTATTTATTTTGAAGGATTTGACGGTCAAATGTGTAAGATAAAGTATTACGTATTAAGGATATCTTTCAACTGAAATATTTGTTTACTTTTACAACCTTGGTATACAATAATTTAGATGTGGACATGGATGAAAAGCCGCCCTTAACTGCAACGTTGAAACTGAGTATTATAAATGAAGAGGAATATTTCTATACTCAAGGACATTTTTTCTTTCGTTGTGAGGCACATTCATTTTTCTACGCTAATGGAATACACTGCATGGTATTTCAGATATGAAAACGGAAGTGTACTACGTCCACCACATGGTACGTTTAATAAATGGACTGCTGGTATATTCGTATTTACATCGTTTACCATTTAACTTTTAAGATTTACAATTTTTGCAATAATCAGCACCCTTTTCCCAGATAATGGAAATAAGGGGTTATATGACAAAAGCGGCCGCCGGTTAAAAATTTTTGGGCTTTGAGTCTCCCACCTTAGACGAGTCGATCCCCCAATTACAAAATCCTAGATACGCCCTTTGCAATAATGTTCCATGATTCATGAACAATAATTTTCAGAATCAAAACCAACGCTAAACATTTTTCCTTCTATCCTTCACTTCTCGCAATCTTTCGTCCGTCAGTTTTTAGTTTTTATTATTTCATATTGTAATTGTAATACGGTAAATTAATTTTACTATGAAGAAATAACGGAATATATCCATATGGAGCATCAAGACCGTTTTAACCCGGAAAGCAATGTCATATTTTACTTTGATGACCTCACCCTGGTTCAAGTAATTTGCTCAGCACCTCTTTTGCATTCCGACAAATGGGACAATACAACCATGGACATTAAAGTTTATGGTACGAGTTACATTTTTTCATCGGTTACAGTCATTAGTTACATTTTATTTTCTGAAAATTCAAATATATTTTTTTTTATTTGCTTCTTCTATACACACGTTTCTTTCATTCTGCGCATAATGAAAATAAAGATCTGCAGGTGCCAAAAATAACGTCGGTAGAAACTGTGACGCACTTAAAAGAAAATGTGAAGGACCAAAGCATGACTTGTCAAGCTGAAGGACTTCCAACGCCAAAAATAATTTGGTCAAGATTTGGAAAGGTCTCTTGCTGGTCCTGCTTTCTTTTTCTCTTACTTTCTCTAAATCTGAATTTTTGATAAGTGATTTCATTTTTCTAACTAAAATTTTATAATAATATTAGGAAATTGAAGATTCAGATGCCATAACGATTTTGTCAGAAAATATGTTAGTATTTCCAAATTACAACAGTTCGTTCTTTGGAGAATACACTTGTACAGCCAAGAATCCTGGCGGAAACGACTCCACAGTTTTTACTGTGCGAGGTAAGCAAAAATTATTATATATTTGGTACTGACTACTATGTATGTTTTCGCAATTTGTTTCTTTGTTTCACGTTTAAAAATAATTCTATTTTTAGATGTGGAAGATGTAGATGGTAGCAACACTCGATTACATTATCTTTTAGTAGCACTTTCCTTTTTGGTTCTGTTGGTCATTTCGGTGATAGTTGCATTATATTTCCGATGGGAAAAGGTAAATCATAAGATTCCTATCTCAATGATACTACAATAATAAAGGAATGTACAACCAGGGCGTATCTAGGATATTGTATTAGAGAGGGGAAATTTTTTTCAAGCAAACTTTTTTTAACGAATCTGGGGGAGCTTAAGCTAACTAGATACGCTAACTACCAATGTATAAGTGACGTAAATCACTTAAAAATATATAAATTACAATGTGACGTCAATACTTTTTATTGATTAAATTACTGCAGATGAATAAACTACGAGAAATGGAAGAAATCATGCGTTTAGTTGAAGGTGTGGAGACAGACGAAAGAGAACAAAGGAATTCCCCTTTGGAACGTCCCTTTGAAAAGCGTTATGAAATGAAAAAAGAAGATTTCGCTATAAGTAAAGTAAACGTATTATCTCCCATTTATCTAAATTGACATTCTCCTGTAAGAAAATGTTTTTTGTCTAAGCAGATTGGGGTATTTTGCTTGGCAAAGGACAATATGGGGAGGTTTATCAAGGAGCCTTCAAAGAAGTTGAGGGTCCAATTGCTGTGAAAATGCTAAAGAAAAATTCAAAAGTTGAACACTTAAGAGCTTTGGCATCTGAACTAAAAATTCTCATGTTTATTGGAAAACATGAAAATATCGTCACTCTTTTAGGAGCTTATAAAGAAGAATTAGAGAGAGGTAAGGATTTTATCGGCATAAAAACACGGAGCATTAAAATAAAGGTATTAATTTGGAAACTAACTGTAAGATTTGTGCAATGCAGGCATACTGTATGTCGCTGTAGAATTCTGTGGTCTAGGTTCTTTAGACTCGTATCTACGATCTAGCAAACACCTTTTTCTAAAATGTCCCCTGTTAAGGTAAATAAAAATATGTAATTCATTATCAACACTTTCCTCTTCTTTTTTATGTACTACCGTCAAAATGGTAAAATGTTGATGACCGCTAAAAAGATATGTACTAAAAACTAAACCCCCAAATATGGGCATTTTCACAAAATATATCTGACAGCTAAAGGCTATTTTCATATTTTCATGGTACGCATGATAGATGTGATAGAATATCAGATAAAAATTGATAAAAAACAATGTTCATTTAATATACTGTATTTCTAGATTTTATACTGGAAAACAGGTCGGAGCAATGAACGAACCAGTTTCCCCTTTGCACTCATTGGCTACTTTGTTGAAATGGTGTGAACAAATAACTTCAGGAATGGAATATATTGGGTCTAAATATGTGAGATTTGATTTTTGAGAAACTATAAAAAATGTTTCATGAAATTCGTTTGGAAAAGTAGTACCTAATAAATATTCTCGTATTTAAAATTGTTTACTCTTCTACCTGTAGGTGGTTCATTCAGATTTAGCCACTAGGAATATTTTGCTGACTGCCGATGGGAATGCAAAGCTCACCGACTTTGGATTGAGTCGACGTATGTACAATTATGTTGAATACATAAAAAAAGGTGACGATGATTTACCTTGGCAGTGGATGGCACCTGAATGTCTTATTTTGAAAAACTATACTTGTAAATCGGATGTTTGGTCTTATGGAATAACATTATGGGAAATTTTCACTTTTGGAGAAGTACCGTATCCCACATGTTCCTTCACGCAAGAATTTCTTGACAAACTTAAAAACAAATTCCGGAACAAAAAGCCGGAACATGCTCCAGATGCAATGTAAGTTGTGATTACTATTCATGATAAATAATTATGTCGAATTTAAAAATACTTACTAAAAATTAAATTAAACCGACCAATTTAAATTATGTATTTACATAATAAATAATATTTTTTGTACTAGATATAAAATGATGGATGATTGTTGGAAATTCGAACCTGAGGAACGCCCAACATTTTCATATTTAAAACAAAATTTACAACAACTGATAGAAAAATCACAGCAACATACTCTAGAAGTACAAATAAAAATTAAAAATGATCCTCACGATATGCAGACCACCTTTCATCAAAATCATCATCAAAATGTTCCCAATATTCTCAGTTCGATTGGTATGGGATATGTATCCTTTTCACAACTGACCTGCTAATTATACCACACGTCAACTAATTAGGGAAATGAAAGGTAAAAGTGTATTTAACAAAAAATTACATGGATGCAAATAAAATATAATTACCTAAATGCCTGATTTAAAAAAAATCAATTAAAGAACAGTTTAACATTTTTATACTTATTATTATTAAAATAAAAAAAATAGAGAAAGCTTAACGAAATTGATGTTGCGCAATTGAAATGTTTCAACATTTTCACCATTGAATATATAGATTTTATTGTTTATAAATTCAGTACACTTTGTATTAGCCTGGTATTACAAATACATATCACCTCAGACAATATTTACGGACATATATTTCATGAACTATAAATATTGCTCACATTATGAGTAAATATCTTAACAAGTAAGTAACACTTCAATAAAAACCATCTTTATGTAGCTGATTATTAATTTTTCGGTAGCATAACAAACAATCTCATTAATCTTAAAAGGATATTTAATACCACTTAAGATGCCATTTCACTTGACGGTAAAGTATAATAGGCATTATATGAAGTTACCTATAATATTTACAATTTCAAAAATGTTTATAAGGAAGTCTCACACTTTCAAAATAATGGCTTTTTCCATTCAGGAATACATATCTCCTATCTACTTACTTAGGTTTCATTTGATTTGGTCGCTCAAACTTATTTGTATAAGCAAGGGACTTCTGTATGAACTCCTGAAGATGCTCGATACATTAAAATGTACAAAATATCACACAATATTGCTGGGTTTGTATTATAAAACTGTTTTCTAAACCTTTTTAAAATTGTGTGGTAAAATAGTTTTCCTTTTTATATGCTACGAAGTATTGAAGTATAAATTTATCAATTTAAACTAAATTTAAATTATTTTATAAATAGCTGCATTTAATTTTAATTTCTAAGTAACAATTAGGTTTTTATATTATTGTTTTCAAAGTATTACCAAATTCAAATCACATCACATGGAAAATCAAAAATTCTTCATCCGTCGAGTCTAGACAACTTGCATTAATATTTGGCAGCTTGCATGTTAGTATTCAAGCTTGTGTAATTGTATAGTCCCCGTGCATTCGTAAAATTTATTGCTAGTATTACGGTAGGTATGAGGTTATAACATTATGTAAAAAATACAAATCGTGCATATTATCAAATGGGGTTTGATACTACTAAATAAAAAACAGTAAAAAGTAGCGGAAGAATACACAATCTAATTTGCCCTATTGTACCATCATTTGTCTAAAATTATCGAATTTGTCCCATTGTACCATTTGTAATACGGCACTGGAATAAAGAGCAAACAATTTTTGCATTTGCTACAGGGCCACTTAATGCATGCTATAGCACTGGTGTATATAACATGTATATAGCACGGCAGACGACATTGTCATCGATTATCCCAATTTTTAAACTTGACCTTCTTTATGACCGCAACAACAAGAACACAAAGTTTGAACCAATTAAGGTAATTAGTTCTTCAGATATCACTTGGATAGATAGATTCATCGAGACAGACAGACACATACACATTGTTAAGTTCACTCCTTTAGTAATTTGATTCAAGTAGGAAACGTATGCATGCTAGATTCTAGGTTACAATTTCGAACAGGTTCATAATACTTACTTGTGAGTTAACATACAGTAAATGAATTACTTGTGCTTATAAAAACCGAATCTTTCACTAGTGGCTATAATTCATACAGTTTTGACGTTACTTTTTAAGAGCGCATCTCTGGGTTAAAAATGATAAAATGTAAATATTAAAATTATTCTCTTCATATTTCCTAATACTACTCCCGCTAATGAAAATGATAGGTGAAATTTTAAACTCTTTAGGGTCTGAATAATGAAAACGACTTCATTTAAAAAAAAATCAATTTTGCTTATGTAATATGAACTTTTAAGCACTTCAGAGCGTATTTGGCAGCCGCTTGTCTAGCCTGCTTGTTGTTCGTTCCGCATCCGTAATATATATTGTCCTGTAGTTTTACTCCAACTACTGTCCAACCTTGCTGAGTTACCAGCTCTTCATTATTTGAGGTTACTGGTCTATAACAGGAATTAACAATAAAATTGTAAGTTACATCAAAATACTTGAATAACAATTTTATTAAAGTTTAATTATATAATTTACAAATTAATACGAGCTTACACAAACTTTAGTCCGGGAAATCTTTCGTGCAGTTCTCTAACGGGAGATTTTGGTGTATTCTCCGAAAACTCGTCTGCAAACAAAATTAAGAATATTTGAAAAGCTTCCTTAAAGAATATAAACATTTGAAATTGTTAATATTTATTAAAATAACTTTTTAACTCACCTATTTCATTTTTCATAAGGCGATAAAATATTTTCCATGTAGTATCTAACGACATTTCACAGTCTAAATATACTGCTCCAGCTAAAGACTCAAAAATATCCCCCAACACTTTCGGAACATCAATTTCTTGGGACACAGGACTTTCAAAGTCATTCAGAAGTGTGAACTAACAAAGAAAACCGTAATTCCAAAGTAGTAAAAAATTATTGCAGGAGACGATAAATGGTGTACATAAACTTATGTGAAAAATTAAAATACACAACTTACATGTCCTGTAACAGTATGACCATTTTCTTCCTGGAATGCTACAAACGTATCGATGACATCTTGAAGTTGTTTGGACACAGAAAGAAGATACTTTTGGAAGCCGTATCTCACTACGAGAGACCCAAACGTAACATTATTTACTAATGCGGATCTTAGATCCGTCAATTCTCCGGGTGTCTTGGCAAGTCGATTGGTATAAATATGGTTCGTAACCAAGAAATCTAAATAAAGCAAAAGAGTTTATACAACAGTCACAACAACAAAATTCATATATATAGAAAAAGAAAACATTAACAAAAAAATCGTTACCTAAAACGGCGTCACCAAGAAATTCTAATCGTTGGTAACAATCTGTGATGTCATTTTTCAAATAACCGGGATGAGAAAACGCTTCCACTACTAGCCATCTGTCTTTGAATCTATTATTTGAAAGCAAATATAAATTGTCATCACGAGTGCAAAGTATTTTAGAAATGAATTTGCTTTGAATTTTTTAAAATTATTTGAAATGAACTCCACTAACTTGTAATCAATTAATTTTTCCAGCTCACTGATAAAAGGCAGGAATTTTTCCGGTGTGACGTTGGGATTAATTGAAAGTTCTACCCTACGACTTGTGATAGGGGTAGTGCATCGGCCATACTTCATAGGGTTCCCTTCAGCATTTGGAAACTGGAGGCCCAACCAATCCATAAACCTAAAGGCAGCATCCATTCCTCCATTCATGTAGTAAGCTCCAATTAGAGCCTCTACACTGTCGGAAATATTTTTGTTGCCTAAACGAGTGTGCGTGTAAGTTGTGTGGGATGGCGATTTTATTGAAACATTTTTTCTTGCTGTTTCGACCCATTCATTTAGTTGTGTCTCCGTCATTTCCTGCAAAAAATAATATCGTGAAAATCAATCTTTGTGCAATGCTTAATATCAAAACTGTGGAATATTTTAAGTGGGCAGTGGGAAGTACCTCAATTTCAGCCCATGATTGAGTAAAGATGTCAAAGTTTAAATCGTTGAGTACTGCAACTTCACTTGCAATCTTAGGTACGGTGACACCCGGAGGAAGGAATGAATGGTCGGGTAAAAAGATACCTCCACCAACAAATTCGCCAATTTTTTTCCTCGTTCCATACGTGTACAGATGAGAGTTTGAAACAAGTTTATTTCTCATCTGCGTCATCACACCCTCGTCTTCATTAGGGAATTGTACGTACAAAAGGGTCGAAACGGCATATTTGAGGACAGAATCCCCGATAACCTCCAGGTTCTCCAAACTAATGCAGTCATTGGCATTGGCTACAGTAAGTGACTGTAAATCAGAAGTTTAAAAAGTTGATTTTGCATTAGTGCACACTAGACAGATTCAGTTGTGGGTGCACAGGGTGCACAGTACATAAAGCTAGTAATTTATGTAAAGGTAAATCACCAACCTCCATAATAACCACAGGAGAAGGTCCAGGATTTGTACTGAAATCTGTTTTAATGTCCAGACTAGGAAAGCTAATTTCATCCATATTTACTAACGCTATCAAAATAAAAACAAGAAAAGTGAAAGTCAAAAAGAAAGCTTGCAAATAATTAAAAAAATATCACAGTTTCAACAATATCTATTATAAAATAAGAAGCTTTGTTTCTAAATTATCGATTATTTCTTACGATATTGTTGCTCAACATCGGAATGGCGTTGACGTCTAGATGGTTCTTTGTTACTAGAAAATTCCTCGCGTTGCGTTATTTTCCATTTTCTGTGGTCACCGATTTCTTTTGCAGTGATTAAATCCGGATGAATATAATCCAAATGCATGTTTTCTTCGTGATCCCTCGATTTCCATTCTTCTCTTTTTATTTGTCTTTTCGAGGCACCCACGCCGGTAGATGAAGAAGATGGCTGATTTATTTCAATATGATCGTCCATATGTAATAAACCAAAGTTAGCTTGACTTAACTTTTGCATTGTTTCACTTCTGACATTATTTGATGCAACAGCTTCAAGTGTAGGGATTTTTTCAACACTCGGACATTCACGTTGGTAAGGATGAAAGCCTTTACAGCAATCTGAAATCAGGACATCCTGGTGCGCTACAATAAAAATACGTCACCATTGATATAGAAATACACATCTGTATAAGACTTAGACTTTCAAATTACATTGCAGTTTTATTACTATAAGTTTATTTCGAATTTACCTTTCCAATTCAGTGCTGCTCTCCAATTAAATTGATTGGCTACTGAACGAAATATTTCTAGACTTAACATGAGTCGGTACGTTCTTTGAAGAATGCTAGGCAAAAGTCGTGCCTGTGCCATCAATGATGCAGACATGGGGTAAATTCTGCAAAACTCAGGGACTAGTACAATAATGTTGTTATTATATCGGTGAGCCTTTCTTTCTTCTTTCTCCATTTTTAGGAAATCCTTCTTCTTCGATAAGAAATTTAACTGTGCTCCTAGTGCGGTTACCATTAAATACGGCTGATGTGCACATTGTATGCTTAATTTGTATTTGTCTGAGTAATACTGTTCAAACGATATTTGACAATTCGGATCATTTTCGTCAATGGGAGAATTTTGGTTTAAATCCGGTCGAACTCGACAAACACAGTGTATCTGTATATTCAAAATAAAAATCAATGTTTTTAAAAATTCCTTGAATGAATTTATAAAAGGTTCACAAGAAAAAAACTACTAATAAAGCAAAATAGTTGATTTTGAAGCATTGTTACAATTTAACAAATTTTTAAAAAGTTTTGATAACCCAGAAATATTTCTGTATAAATACATTTAGATTTTGACTAATATTTACCAATAATTCCGCCGGTGGATGCGGTTGTCGATGCCAGGATACAACCACAGCGTCCTCGTAATCCTCAGCTGATGGTGACATTTTACGTCTTTCTGATTCCCCTACCGCTGTTCGATAAAAGTCTTCGTCGAGATTTTTCAATTGGTCCATTAGGTTCCAATTAATGTCCCAATCGCCATTGTTATCTGCAAAACATCACCACGCAATTGCACTTGAAATAAGCTTACTTATTCTAAGATTGTAAAAATTTTAACAGTTGAATATGAAACCAATAAAATACCTTTTATTAAGGCAGCGATGAGGAAAGGATTTGATTCTGCGTTTTTCATCGTTGAATGTTTTATTTTTAAAGTTTTTGAGAATATAAAATTCTGGAAATCCTTTATCTTTTGCATATCCTCTTCTGTAAAAGACGACGACGATTTAATCTTCACACTTACGTAGGTGGATTCAAAATAGGCATGATGACTTTCTAGATATACAGGAGGGATCTGAAACCATATCAAAAATCACATTTACAATACGTGGAATTGATTGCTCAACGAAGTAAAACTATATATTTAACAATAATGCTTACATCACTCAAATTTTGTTCAGTTAAAATTGCAAAAGCATGTCGCTTATTTTCAAATTGAAACAATTTAATATGGTCCTTTGATTCAGTTGAAGGTTTAATCTGTCTCACACTTATCCAAAAGACATTTAGAGTAACACCAGGTGTAACCGTACTTTTCTCTACAATATCCGGCATCTGAAAAACAAACACGCTTACCATTTAAAATCAACACTTATTTTTACAGTGAAATATTCATTGACTGGCACAGTGGCACACATACTAATACCTACATAACATACACCATTCCATTAATCAGCGCAAAAATAAAAGTCTGGTACTTATTCCTTTTTATTTACACTCTCATTTACTCATATGAGGAATAATATTTCGCTTTATACTGCTCCGGTATTTCTGCAGAAAAGCGTGAAGATTTTTTGTTTTAAAAAGCATACCTAGTCACGACAACTCAGAACAGAGCGGAGTAGGTACCAGACTCTTTAAAAGAAAGCATAACTTCATTGTGAGAGTTAAGATTTTACATTGCGTACCTTTTTGGAATACCATTGAAACCGCTTCCGTTTTCCGATTTTTTCGTCTTCGATAACCTTTGAATCTTCTACTGTACTTAAAAAGCTCATAACTTTGGGCGGGATAGCTCGACGTAGTGGAAGAAGTTGGTCGTTGAAAGCTCCTTTAGAGTACAACTTTTTGCACACTTCTAAGTACGCAGCCCTCTTAGCATCATTTTTACTGTCTCTGGCAATACCCTGCAAACATTAACATTTACAACTTTTATAAATTACCAGCAATTTAACCTGACGTTGGGTAAACAATTAAAAAAAAACTCGAATGCCTTACCTCTGTCACTTCTCGGACCAATGCATTAGAAGGCAGTTGTATGTAGGCCTTAAACTTGCCTTCGTTTTCACTAACATCAACCTCAGTCCACCATGAGTATGGTTCCAGAAGAACCAGCTTATCACACACCAGTGTTTGACAGTACCTACATAAGATTCAAAATTATATTATTATGCTACTCAATATTAATGCTAATAGTAATGTGGTATTAAGTGAGGAAGTTACTTTTTTATTAGTACTTAAAATAAGCTTTGTGTGCAAAACAGCCCGGAAACGTGGAACTATACTACATAATGAAATCTGTAATAATCATATTCTATATGATTCTAATTAATAATCTTAATATTCTTACCAATGAACTACTGACACAGCGTATTTTAAAGTGATTGTAGGACTGTCTGGATCGCTAGGATCTATAGTCAATGGCTGTACGATTTCATTCGGATCGCTAGGATCTATAGTCAATGGCTGTACGATTTCATTCGGATCGCTAGTAAGAGTGATATCGCGGATTACTTATAACTTATAAATTTTGACTGATAACTCATAACTTATAAGTTATAAGTCGAGTTTTCGAAAAAAATCGACGTAAAAATTAATTATAAGTAAAGCATGGTTTTACGTTTACTCTTTGATTTATAAAAATGAATAAACCATTGCAAAACGGATGTAATAAAGTATCAAAAGTTCATATTGCCATAATTTTTCCAAAAACATCGAATATATTAAATTTAACCACAATTTTATTGTAGTGGATGAGGGGCAAACATTTTTAGTTTTGCACCAGGGCCGCACATGCGCGTTACGGCACTGGAATGAAAGATCCCCAATTTTTGGTTTTGCACCAGGGCCGCACATGCATGTTACGGCACTGATGCATATGTGAATGACCTATGTCACCG
>JABASD010002075.1:0-30465 GCA_019776165.1 Pogonognathellus flavescens
CCCAGATACACTAAATTTACGTCCCAAACACCAAGATTTACCAATTGTTTTTGCAGAAGAACACAGAGACAAAAACAGCGTGACCGCCACTCCCGACTACCAACTCACGAATCAATGTCAATGTAAGTTTCTATGTTAAAACATAGAAACGTACAAATGAAAAACAGATGAGTAGCTCAAAAGCAATTCGGTCCAATTTCTCATAGAGACTGGAAGATAATGTAAATTTCAAATATTTAGAAGAAGAAAATATGCATTGTTACTACTCATTGTTAGCTAACCAAACATTAAAGCTAACTACAATTTCAGAGACGCTATTCTCAACTCGGAGCAGAGTTCTGCAATTTAATGTTTCTTCATACTGTTATGTACACCAGGTTGAGATTGCTACATATTTCATCGTCCCATTTTAAGATTTATTTTATTATTATTTCATTATTATGGACATGGGATATAATCAAAGAAGTATCTTAACATGTACCGTGAGTGAGACACTTCATATTCAATTCTACATCTGTAGAGTATTTAGCAAGTAAAAATACCGTAATTTTTCTCCTCTAATAAACATACAGAGAATTTTATATTCTATTAAACTAAACACATGACATAGAATCATGAGCTCTATAATAAAGCAATTTTCCACGAGTAGTGCGATCCTGAAATGACGACAGTAATAAAACATGTTCTGCAGGTCGGGATGGTAGAAACATCTGTCCTTTCGTTTTAGTAGTTGGATCCTAAATCAAATATTTCTCGCATAGTCCAGGAATTCGTCACACTTTGCACCCCTTGCATTTCATACCATTTTATTTAGCTTCCAACCAAATAACAATAAAATGCTGTCGATACGATATGGAAAACGAATTCAGTTCGACTTTACTTGCCATTACTTCCCCAACCGAGTCAGAACTTATAGTAGCGAGTAGTTTCAT
Source organism: Pogonognathellus flavescens (assembly GCA_019776165.1). Lineage (NCBI taxonomy): Eukaryota > Metazoa > Arthropoda > Collembola > Entomobryomorpha > Tomoceridae > Pogonognathellus > Pogonognathellus flavescens. The sequence goes on from JABASD010002075.1 coordinate 933, forward strand.
TTTGCTCTTACTAATTTTATTGCACACAAAATGTATGCATCCTCGTTTTGCCCTCCATACTTACATAGCCTCTAATTGAAGTAATAAATGAACAAATGTAAGTGCTAGACAAATACAATAAATACTTTTTTGTGCAGCTGACGGATCAAATTACACGTGGTGCATTTCCACTACGAATAATTACATCTTGATGGTCATTTGATACAAAAAAGGAAACTCTCGAAGACATTGGATTTGGTGGCGACTCTACGAATATTTATTCTTGAACTTGAGATTATTGAATCTTTAAAATTCTTACCATTCCTGCAAGGAGAGGCGAGCAGTGCACACTACACGTTTGTGTTTCTAATTTTTATTCTGCTGCAATAGTATACAGACAGAGCACCCTAAATAGTGTTTTATTGTGTATTAGGACTTTGCGTTATTTGTATAAGAAAAATTGAAATCAGAGCTATGAATCTGACCTCTATATAGGTTGGTATTGCATTTCTTATAACAGTAATGTTACCAGTTACATACAGTTTTAAATAGATCGTTTTTATGCATTTACATTGCTCACTCTTTAATCATTTTTCAGCTACTTAATTGGCCGTGAAATACCGATATTTATCAAAATGGCCTTTCAATGAATTAGTTTCAATCCTTGTTCGACAAAGATTTACTGCAGTTTATGGTAGCTAAACTGAACTGTTCTCAATGCTCCCTACAATACTGTACCTCTAGAGAAAATATGTTTCAGTTTCCTCGCGGTTGGTTAACAACTGAAAACGCAGTACCTTCTTACGTATACTACTAACTTTAAAAAATTTATTGATTGAAGGAAAGGACCAAATAGTTCACATCAATATGACGGGTATCTGGATTATCGTGCAACTTTTACTCATGCATTAAAATGCGTAGTAGACTACTAATACTAAACAGATAGCCACTCAAATGCAAAAGAGCATAGCTTAATTCTTTATCGCTGATTCTGAGCAGTCCTATTTGTAATTTTAATGGTATGCATAGCCTGTAAGGCTTATATATAATGGGTATAGATGCATTAATGATTTGATTACAGATGATTGTAGTACATGAAGTGTTGACAAATGCCACAAGTTGTAGCTTATAGCTGAAGAGGAGTCAAATTCTTTGAATTAGTCATTAAGTGAAGTAGGATTGATTGCAAACCGATTAAATGATGCATGATCTTCATAGTAGCAATCACTTCATTGCTAATGAAATATCAGTTAAATGCATTAAGAATTTATAGCAGCTTACTACTTTCCATATGGTTAAAATTATAGCATTGTAGGCTATCCAAGTGGAAGAATAATGCAAGATGCGTAATAACTTAATGGATGATCATGTAGAAATACTGAAAGAGAAGAGTCAAATCTGTCATTCTCATCATTCATTAGACGCGAATGTGATGCATAACATATAGACTCTAGAAATAAACTATATAGAGTAAAGTGAATGGACTCAAACACTCTGCTCTAAATTCCTTTATGAAAACACTGTGTGGTATACATTACATAAGGTTTTGTATGGGTCTAATAAGGTGTGCTATAGTATATTATACTAGAAGAGGGTAACTTCATACTCCTCTGCACCACCATTCCATATATACCGCATGTAAAAGTATTACTATTCAATTCATTCTTTTATTTCATTGTATTTCGTTGCTTAAGAAGAATAACGGGCTACAAATATTAGGACGAGTTTGATGTGCATCAGACGAGTGTAAAATTGTTGACGTTGGGAGTCATGTCAAACATGAAGAAGACCATTAATCATGAAATGTAAGGACTACTAATGGCAGATCACGTCATAAGTCAGGATCACTTATTCATCTAATGCGAATGCCCTTAAAGTGAAATGAAACGACACATTTTAACACTGGACGGAAGTCACGGAACCGACAATCTCAATATTCACTTTACTCAACTGGGCGTAAAATAGGATTTACATTAACAACATAAGCAAAATCATTTATTCATTCAATATTTTTGCTCTATCACTTATTTTTTAATGCTTGTACGTATTCTGAGATAAAAACAAATAAATGATGTTATAAATAATAGGTGCAAATAAATCCTGAATAGATAATTTAGTAATATTTAGTATCCTTCATTAGGAAAATTATTGTTATACCCCATAACAGAAAATTACTGAAATACTCTTGTTGAGACAATAATATGTAAAAATGCGTATAGTAAGTGAACTCAGGCTTGTGTAACTCATTACTACACGGCACGGGTGTATACAAACAAACTAATATACATTTTATTCTGTAGAGGTTAACACAAAACCCTTAACTGTTTAGTATATAGATTTTCCCCTTCTGTATTTACATTGAAATGAGTCATAGTCATGTGGATGTAGTTTATTTATATCGCTGATGTGTATGCTGGGCTGCTACTAGAAGAATTAAACTTAGATTTTGCACCTTTTTCCGTAAGGTAATAGTGCCTAATTACTTATGCAGTTATATTATTATTATAGTGTATATTTATGTACACCTAAGTTATGATGTGTAAATTACATTTATTTAACAATATTCAAAGTTTCAGTACAAGCTTTTTGGTTTATAAGCAAGAAAATTTGTATCATGAATTAAAAACAAAAAATTAAAGCCTTTAATATATAGTAATGTACATTATGCCGACTAAACAAAGAGACACGATGCTAGTATGTATGGAGAAAAAAGTTATTATCACCGAAAGCATTTTGTAATTTTCTCATATAAAGGTAGCCACGAAAGGAATGAATGCTTTATTGATATTGGCAACTGACAATGAGATGGATATGTTTACAATGTCATAGTCCATTGGTGACATTAATGAATTTGCAATCAAATACAGACACAGAATATTACAAACATGTTGTATGATATCAAAGCAAGTCCAAATGTACCTACTATTTAGTTCTTTGTTTACATTACATACTCATAGTAAACCTACTTTGAGTACCTACTTGTATTACTATATCGTTTAAGCGCACTAAACAATTTCATACAGATTATTTCTGCCATCAATGAATAAATATAAAGATGATACTATGATTATGATGGTGCGTGTTCGTCAAATGCTTCTCCGTGAATTGTATGCTAGCTTTTCATTGTTGATGCACTGTAAACATTCAATCATTTATATCTAACAAAACTAATCTTATAGGATCTATCTATGTATGGGGTATGTTGTGTATTGCGGTGTGTGGTTTTAATTGCTATAGGAAATAAAGCTTGTCGAAAGTGTAGTTTGAAGACAAAGATATCCTCATTCAGATTATTTGAAGAGCTTCTCATCTGTCAATAAAACTTGTATTTTGCGTAAGTCAGGTCGCGTGTTTGGTGTATTGCTGTACAATCCAATTCATTCACAAATGACTTGAGTAAACATTTTGCACATTAACTTCATTTGGGGCTTTGCGGTGTTCCTTCATCCTTCCGTGTTTATATTATATAGTATTTGTTTCACAGACCTTTGTATAGTTTTACTACAGTATAGTTTAGTTTGTATACACTCTTTTTTCCCATTACACATTTATTTATTTATTGCCAGTTTAAATATCGAAATAAATATTTCCCTACACTACCGAAGTCTCAGTAGTACTACCTCTCTATTATATTTTTAATGAAAAATAGTATCTAAATTAATCATAATGGGCAGGTGTTCTATCCAGTTAGGAAGGATAGAAGCTTGCTACAAGGCCTGCTTTTAAATGGGTCTTTGAATGGTAACAAGAAAAAGAAATGCCACGTCCTCGTTTCATATAGAATACCAATAGAAACGTTTTCGACCAAATCCGTTTTCATGAAAAACAATCATGGGATGATCATTTATACAGCACAATCATATAACTAACATTTGAAGAACATACAAATTAGAATGCAGTCCTAAAAGGATAAAGCGGACACTCAAACTATCACTGCATGTAGAAGTCATAAATCATAAATGTCTATGCAATTAAAATATGCAATTTAATGAATTTCAAGTTAGAAAATGCGTCTCAAAAACACGTTTGTACAAATATTTAATGCATATCAATATCACACTGTACGTAAACTAATTGTAAGCATAATACACTCTACTTTGAAAAAGTCAACGAGATAAATGATTTTTAGAGATTCTTAATTTCCTGTTGATCTCATAAATCAAAATGCATGACAGTCTACAGATTGAGATTACCAAATAATTAATTTAACATTACATTGCACATACAAGAACGAGCAAACTAAGAAAATACAATGGATTTCTTATTACTTGCCTGTAAAATTAGAATGAACATAAAAATTTATATACCATCCCTATCACAGATAACCGACAGAGATAATTAATTTGTCTGTATACCCACACATTCTATACAGAATAAATAGTTTTACTCTTTCAGTCCTTATTTGTAATAGCATTGTAGTGTAAGTAATGAACTAATGAATTAAAAATTCGTGGTTTGATTGCTGTTGGTTCGTGATGAACTCTTCACCTATACCTTTGTCAGCGTCAAAAAGTACCACAAATTATGGAACTAAATGATAACCACGAGACAGAATATTTCCTTAATGCAATCTAAACCAATTTGTAAGTCGAGTTCATCTCAACGGTTCTGTCTGACCATCAAATTGGGTGAGCCATGCCAAACGTCTGCTTGTGTCTGCCTGTCTGTATGTTTTTTCAATTGAAGGCTGAAGAGCATCGGAGAGAGGGGAAAAGATGGAATAATTCATAATGCAGTTCTCCTTAGTCTCATTCTCATTTACTCTCCCATCCAAAACAAACTACAAGGTATTACTCTGTATATATTCTGTCGAGTTACTTAATTTGCTGAGCTTTGGGTGCTTCCTCCATCAGCACCTCAGCAGGGGACCGATTTTTCTCACTGTCAGATTGTGTGTTGCACAGGGAATAAATTTGAAACCCTTTGCTGTTACATAATACCCCAATCCAACAAACTATGTAGTCATCATAATATGATTGTACGATGATATGAAGCTACCGGCAATGCTAATAGATTGACACAACATGACAGATCATTTATCAGATCAACCAAGATATTAAAAAACTGTTGTACACACTTAAATTACTTTACTCCCACATTTCAACGTAGCACTGGCGTCATAAAAAGAAATCCTAACAGGATATGCGGCATTTTCTTATCTTTAGATCTATACAGATTGATTTTGAATGCCCACCGCTTTGAAGCACACGCATTTGAATCTGTAGTCGATTTTAGGTATGTAAATGCAAAGCAAAAAATAGAGGATTTAGGAGAAAAAAATCTTAATGTATTTGCATATAAGCATCTAGATACTTATTGCATATCTAATGTCTGTATGTGATACAATGGATATTAACGCTTTTTATATAAAACTTTACTTTGGAAATGGTTCGTAAAGAAAGCACATGGATCCAGAGTGATTGTAATCTCATTACAAAGTAGCCGAAATCTATTGAGACACGACATTATGAAGGATTTGACATAATAATAGTACGACAAAAGGGCATGATAAGCAGCGCACCCACACTAACAGCTATTTACAGTCTATTATAAGGATATCAAAAGTGATAATAATAAGGTCCAGCAGTTCCTTGTCAAGAAAGAGTTATATTATATACAAATGTACTGCTGGATCCATGTAAAGATTAATATCATTGTATTTTTTATGTTGTGATGAGATGACCGTCCTTTGCCCCTTTTTTATGTGAATTGTAGGACTTACTACGGTAAAAGCCTTGTGTGTGTGTGTGTTTGACAGAAAGGGAACAAAAAGTATCCGCTGTAAAGTATTCAAATGCAAATTGCTCCATTTCTCTCAATTATTAGTGTTATTATTAGTAATGACAGTTTTACACCCGACTACTCCATCCTTTTCACCCACGCAATGAATCTCGTGTTCGATCACAGAATAAAAGTATAGTAATCCAACTTGACAGTGTTACAGTACCTAATGTACAACATTTCGGCATCGGCTCCTTGATTACAGACTTCGAGTGTGTATTGAAAAGCTTTAAAATCTTTCTCCATACAAAATACGTAAAAGAGACACTTTGATACTACAACCCGACTATATGTAGCTTCTGTTACTCATTCGGTAACCCTTCTACAGCTTTGCAGCAGTAGTGGCATGTGTGAGTTTGTACGTTGAAGGTCCTACAGCGATAGACGTGATGTATAATGTGAGTAATAAAAGTAATAAATGGACAGTGGCAGTTGACGGGGCCTACGTACAGAACTTTACGGATATATTGTAGTAGAACAATCATTTATTATTATTGACTGTGTTAGGTTCTGGTTATTTACTGTGTTGTAGTGTATTACATACCTACCTAGGTATATACTACAATAAGTTGTATTGAATCAAACACTATGTAGCTTCCGTTCGCACATTCATTGGATTGAAATTGTATGAGAGTGACAAAGAGTTAGGAGTGTGGGACCTACTATTAGTGTTTATAAAAAGCGTTTGATTACCCTTCCTGTCCTCTTCTCACCTTTGTCCACTGCAATCAAATCGCTTTCCAAAGGGCAGCGCTCGCACACTTTGCTACTACTGCTAAAGCCAATTGTTCTCAGATCATGCCCTTTGGCATCTTCAAGTCTCGTCATGAAATCCCTCAAAATCCAATAGAAATTTATATAATTGTATCAGTTAGTAATAAATGAAACTTAATGTATTGCAAGTTCTGTATGTATTGTACAGTATAACCCTTTCTACAAGTAAGGTGTTCGAGTTTTTGTTTGATGCTCTGAATGAAACAATGTTTACAACTTGTACTTCTATGTGTTCCTGCAAAATAGATTTAACAAAGACTACTTGTTGGTAGAAGACATTTACACAAATCACAAATACTATTACAAATGTGAATTTAATATAGAGAAAAGTTGAAGAGCCCAAAGAGGTATATATTTTATTGTACTACTGTATAAAGCACACACGTGTATAAAGTAGAGCAGTTTGTTTGAGTGAAGTGACATTCTGCAGCCTAAAGGCTTTTTCATTTTTCATCATTCTGTCTATAGATGAACAATTGACAATAAATGTAACAATTATGTTTGAAGTACCTCAAATCTATATACTACTAAATGTGTGGATTTTCATGTTGTGTTCTTGCGTTGTGTTCTTTACTACTTCAGTTCACCTCATTTGTCATCACATCACACCATTTACTCTCCGGTCACTTCATTCATTCACTTCACGCAAAATCGTCCCTAAGTTTTTGTTCAGACGAAGTACTTAAGACCTTAAGTGGCCAGAGCAATCCAATTGTGTACAAAATTGTACATAAATATATTTTGGATTCTGCTACCAACTACTACTACAATTCGTTTACAGGCAGCTGGACTACAGATTCTTGTAAACGAATGATGCACACTACTTAATTTATTTGATTTGATTTGTCGTGCATTGACACGAAAGATGTCAAATCGAAAGAGTTGTAGTATTCAATCAAATTCAACAATACTTATTACTATAATGTTTCATTTATTTTGAGATTAATTCATATACCAAAAATGCTTTAGTACTATAAGCATGCACTATTATAGAATTTACCCGTATACAATCCTTATACTGGTACAAATAAGTAATGCTTGCTGCTTCATTTTGGAATTCCATAATTACTACATCTTTGTAATAAAAGTATACAGATAATATAGGTACGTGACAGAAATATTGAGAAGAGAAGTCGGCATGAAATTTAATTTATAGGCGCAAGCATAACATGAAAATAAGTGTAATGAAATGTTTCATGAACGAGTAATAAGTTATGAAGGGGGTGTCTTCTGCTGCTAAGAGTTCTTTAATCGAAGCTGAATGGAGAGAACATGGATGACATGAAGTAGAATGACAGGGTTACGAATGCAGTGTCAAACACTCTTGTATTCACAAATCACACGGACAAAGGTGAACTGGATGGGACTCCCAATTCAACACACACGAGGGGAAATTACCTAAAGTTACTTTTCTATACTTACACACATATACGTATAAGCACATTCATGTTCTCCTCGGATATGACGAATGACGATACCACTTCACAATGACAATTATACGTGTAGTACGTACAAGCCTTCCTTGCGAAGTTCTCTATAAGCCTATAACACTGTTCTATGTGAGTACAGTATCGTAGAGGAACAAAACAAACTAAGAGTAGAATTCCTACTACCTGTACTGTAGGTAGATTTGATTATTAATGCGTTGCACACCAAAATGGTAAGTATAAACGAAAGCATGATGGAAGTTATTAATGGAGCTGGTATACCAATCTTATCTCTATAATTATCGGAGAAAAGAAACAAGCAATAATGTTGTACAAATCTTGCCTTATTATATCCAGCTTTTCTATTCATTGTGTTTACATTATAGCTTGTAATTTCCTTCGAACCGACAAGCAAACAAAACTAAGCGCTCATCGTCCCTTTCTATACATTACACACAGTAGCAACTTTGTTGTAGGTACTAGGCTACTTTTGTGAACTTTGAATGACATGTCATCATCATTAATATCACTTGACGATTTCTGGGACAACTTTGCTACAATGAACATTTGTAAATATGAATCCTTGTTGCATAGGCAGGTATACAATTATAGTTAGGTATGTTCGTATCAATACAGTGCCTTATTCTATACAAATTATGGATATAAGAAAGTAGCTTAGTTCTTATTAGGTAATACTATGTGAAATAGAGTATTAGTTTAGCTGTTGCTGCAAGTTGTGTTTACCTGAAATTACTGCTTTATATGTATAGTAAGTAGTTTACCGGTGGTGGCAACCTTTTATTTATTCAGCTTGGGATTTCATACCCTGTCGCACTTGATTTTATTGTTCATTCTACCGATTGCTAATTCGACTTGACAAGATGTAAAAGATTCAAATATGATTCGAATCCAGATCATTCATTATCATCCATATGTCATAATCAATAACATTAGCTAGAAATATAAAAGCTATGTATTTGTAATAATTTCAGAGAAGAAGCTCACACATTTATCTGGGTTTTTTTCACTGCAAAAGAGATCATAATCGCTATCGTTGACATGCACGAATGCTTCACTTACATAGCATTACAACTGCAAACAAATAGATACTTATGTGTAGCTAGTGAAATGAATAAAGGAATTGTTGGCTTTTCTTGATTTTACGATTGTTTGCAGCATAGTGTAGAACTTAATTGCTGTCAACATCTGTTTATGAATTATCGCTGTAACGTTCCTGGTGGATTTGTCTTCGTATTGCTTTGTTTGTGTGTATAAAGTCTATTACACTCAACCATTGTGGTCATGCAGCTTGCATGATTTTAATATTCAGCATTTGTACAATTTTTGGTAAAAATGTAAGGATTTTTTTCACTTTTGAGTGAGAAATTAAGAAATCAATTGTAAAGTATGGGAACTAAAGGAGGAAAGCAAGCACGGAATAGTTGAATTGTGTAATATTTATATGCGTTTGTGAAACGGAAAGTAATGGGCTGCACAGTACATTGTAATTTTGTACGGGGAAAGAAAAGTCGCGACAGAAAATAATAACCTGACTAATGAAACTTAATTGGATCCTGAGGGAGCATTTTGTGAATATTTGATTAAGTGACACTGGTTGCGACTTCTGGGGGTGCGATTCCCTGTTTACATTTCAGCCTCAGCTTCCATTTATTTGTATTGCATTTCCACTCATTTCCCTCGACTTGTGTGTACCAGTAGCAGTGAACCCATGTAGTATGTGGTATATGTTTACATGATATGGATTTTTTACCTTCATTATTATTCATTCTCGATTTTTATAGTCGTTTGGCTTTTACTCTACAAACTAAAGGCAAAAGAGGGTCGACGGGTCCACAAAGAATTAATATATCCGACCGCACACTACACGACTACACTCCTCTCTCTCTCATGTCCATTTTTGTATTATCTGTAATGAAATTACTAATTTATGTTGATTAAATCTAACTAACGAGACGAACTTCTGCTTATTGACTTATTAATGTCATTTGACCTCCTGTTTGATAATTTGCCCTATTACATGTTAGAATACCAATAATGGAGTCATTTCATTTGACTTGAAAAATAATGATTGCAATATCGTGTTATGGAAAATGCTTGCCAATGCGCATTTATGATATTTCCACCTGTAAGAAATAAGGATGGACAGTTAAAGGGCAATGTGAGTTAATGATAGCCTATGACAAAGTGTGTAGATGCATTTCCTCCTTACATGCAAATTAAATGTGACTTTTCTGACTGTCAAGAGTTTCGAAAAGCAATGTATTTTGCCTACTTAATCGTCTTTACTTAATGTATTGTCTCGCAACTCTGTGACCTAACATGATTCTCTAACTACAAGAATGTAAGACAGACAAAGGATTTTTCCACGGATATAAAGTATTGAATTTATATTGAATAATAAACTATTTCGTGTTATTTATTTTGACTGAATATAATTCATTGGTTATAATAAGGCATCTTCGTATACATTTTTACTAAATAGAGTTATACTTCATTAATCCACTATCATACATCTGTGCTATAATTGTATGTGTAATTAATAATAATAATTATTCTTCTTATAGACAAAAGTAAAACAAGCTTTCTGACATTGAGTTTACATATAGCTATATTTTGAAGTGTATTAAATATTAATGGTGATGGTGGTACTTGTATATGCTAACATGTAAATTACGATTTGTAAGTACTAGTAGTTCAGTATTAGTACATCAGATTAAAGGCAACTCATACCTATATGTACATATTTACACATTCTTTTACTTATACATGTTAGAGTAATTTTTGTTTGCATACCCAATATTTACATAAGTAGTGGCAGAAGACAATAATATTCTTTGAAAATGTTGCTCGTATACAAATGCAAATGACGAGATAACTGCAAATTGCATTGCATTATAAGTAAAACTGTGTGAACAAAGTAAATAAAACGCATTTCGTTTTTGTGTTTACAAATAAAGCTATATCGGCACAATTAATTATAAAATCAGTTAAATAGAATCAGTAGATTCTTCCCGGTGACTTTCACTAACACAACTGTCAATAACAATACTTGCACTGCCTTGTTTTTCCATTCTGCAGTGAAAATCTTTTTCCATTTTGATTTCATTATGACTACTACGTGATTCTTCATTGTCATTGTCGTTCATTCTATTATTACTACTGCAATGTTCACTTTGCCCCATTGAGTCGTCTTCTTCCATGCTGTTTTTTCCCGTGGACTTGCTATCTTTCACTCGTCTTCTTCCAGATGACGAGCACGTTCTCAAACACTTGCACCTTCCACACGAAGACGATGAGCTCTGATGATGATGATTAGTGGGGCTGGAGTCGATTAAATATCCATGCTGACTTTGACTGCTGGGTGACGGAGAAGAAGTTGTAACATCCGGAGCATCCTCTTTCTTGTACTTGACTCTTCTATTCTGAAACCAAATCTTGACCTGTTTCTCACTCAGAGACAAATACGTTGCAATCTCAATGCGTCGAAGCCGTGAAAGATACATATTAGATAGAAACTCTCTCTCCAACTCCAAAAGTTGACTTGAGGTGAATGCTGTACGCATTCTCTTTGAAGAAGAGCCGCCTGAGTTTTGAGCCCCGTTCTTATCAGTTGTACTATTATTGTTATCCGGAGGACTGTTATCTCCGGTTTTGCCACTGCGTCTTGATTTCTCACCGCCACTTTCCTCATTGTCACTCAAGGGACTATCCGAGTCATACTCGTCACTGGCAACACTCACGCTGCGTTCCTCACTGTTAGCCTTATGACTTCCCGTCAAGGAACTCCGGTGGTAATGCTCCCGTTTTCCTCCCGGCTGCTTTGATTTTGAAGTGTATGAAGTGGGAGTCACGGATGGTTGCTCACCAAGAGCAAATTTCGAAATCATATGTGAATGAGATGCTGCGGGTAAATTCCGGGGTTGCTCGTTCATAAACGGTTGTGCCATGAACGGGTAGCCGGGCATTTGCATGCGAAGGTAAGGAGACGAAGCAAAAAGAGACATCGGATATGGACTGGCGTGAGGAGACTGTGCAGCGGCAGCAGCCAAGTACCAGCAGTGTCCAGATGGAGACATCACAGGTGTTGCTGGATTAGGACACAATTCACTTCCGGTGGCACTCGGATCAATTCTAGGTGTGTGACTGGAGAATGGAATTGGCATATGAGCAAGGTAATTTGGAAACGGACTGTTGTTGTTTGTAAGAAGAGGGTACGGGTGAGGAAACGGATTTCGTGAAGATGACACTGTTTTAAAACCACTACGATTGTCGTCGTCACGAGATGTGGGGCAATGCAAGGAATTCGAACTCTTATTCGAATTGACAGAAACAGAAGAAGTCTTTGGTTTGATAATTGAATCGACGAAAAATGAGCCTGACATTTCTTCTTTTGTAGTATCTACACTCTTTATCCGTTGATAAGAACAAAAATTAATTGAGTTTGCATTTGTGACATTTCAGAATCAAAAATGAAGTTAACTTTGTTAATGCAGATTTGGTAAAATTGAGTTTATCAGAGAAGTTACATACAGTCTGTTCTAGTCGGTTTTTGAACTTATAGTACTCCAGTTGTGCGATGATGTGTTAGCGATAGCACTGTGTGCCACTGTTTTGTGTAAGTATTAGTTCATCTGGATTTGATTTACTATTGCATAAGGTTAGATTTGTTCAAGGCTCGTGTATTGAGTGAGAATGAGCCCTGTTGTACACAGTGCACTTAGATTTATATTGTAGCCAGACCAGTAGATCAGTGAGTACCAGTCAGAGTGGAAGAAGGCCAGACAGACGAAGCGAGAAGAGCACAGTCAGTCCATCCCCCATTATGTAAATGGATTGGCTCGAAACAAGTTAGGAGCTATCCCGGGAGAGAGAAACGACCATCCTTCTTTTCTACCCCCTGCCATTATCATCTCGATAATCGACGAATTAAATAATTCATTAATGAACGACTCAAGGCTCAACAACCACCAACACTCTGTCGCACTTCTAATGTACAAACTTCGTGAACAACTGCATATGCACGCTTTTCTACTTTTACTCTGTACAAAATGTATAGACACCAACACACTTTGTTCTAAATAAGTATACTTTGTCATACTTTGTTACATGTAAAACTTTAGCGTGGACACAGAAATACCATTTGGTAACATAATCACTTTGGTATGCCCATATAATTTATTCTTGGCTTCTGCTTTCAACTTTTCGTCTTTGTGTCGCAATGTGAAATAAACATCTACCATTTTAAAAGGTATTGTGCTGCTTATTATAGTTAGAAATACATACATAACTTATAATACCTAGTATAATCTTCGATAATATGAAATTCAAATGTATTCAAGGCGAAACTCAATAAAAATTTATTAATAATAGATTGGCCCATGATTTTGTTTTTGCAAACTGGTGAATTTGCTTTGTTCAATATGATACTTCGTCATTCCTCTTCCTTGAAACTATATTATGTCAATATCTGTTGTTCTGTACATCATAAGTTATAAGTATCATCTCGTATCAACAGTTTATGTAAATTTGTAACAAAGAACTTGTTTAGAATGATGATTTTTTTTGCAAAATAAAACATTATGTATCCATTATGTTACTCCGAGTTTGAGACAAGTTGTAGGCTTTACTAATTCTAAATGAAGTAAATGAAGTTGCAGCTTGATTTTCATATGTCAACGTTGCAAATACTGAAGGATCTGTATAGTTGCATAATAAACTAATTAGTTACAAATTTTCAATGTGAGCAATCTCGACTGATCCCACGGGAGCATTTTACACTTGCACTGCGCTCCGGTCCCGTCCGGATGCTTAAAACTCAGATTTATCCGCATTTCGTGTTTTAGTTTGTTCTATATGTGTGTGAGCATTTTTTAATTTAAAGAAGCACTTATTGAAGTCTTAAAAATGTGTCTTACCTACTCTCTCACTTAATTTTGTCACTCAAATGTTACGGTTATTTTAACATCATTAAAAAATGTGGATCTGGAAGTAACTTTCATTGCGTATGTAATGGTAATAAAATAATACACAATTGTATCTAACTGGTAGATGTGGTATATTGTATAGGTATAGGTACTATATTGTTGAAAGATACATGGAACAAGCCCATGGTCCATGACACATGTACATTCAGCCATTCATTCAGGGAAAGGAGGAACGGCACGGCACAGGTACTTACTGTGGGGTGTTAGAGTGTTCGAGAACCCTAGTTTCCCATTCAGTCGGACAATGACGAGGAATAAACTTCTTTTGAAAAGGTCCTTATTATGGATTTGGACTCGAAGTACGTAATGTCAGTTCAGATTAGAATCTGTATTTTCTACACAAACTGCCAACAAGACGCACAATACCATTCATACACAATAATGAGGATGATGATATAATAATAAGAGTCTACTGTTTACTGCTCTTTCCTTTTACGCTTGAAATGTTGTTGGAGTACGCTAAACCAAGAGTTGACAGAAGTCTCATATAATATTGTTAAGCTGATCTGTATTAGGAAGTAATAGATAGGTGATGATGAGCTGATACAATAATGGGCTATTACCATCATGTAATGCAATACGCACCTTTGCAGTCTCAGCAGGAGCTGTACGAATGAATTGAATTGAATGGGAGCAAGAGTGAGATCAGAGATGAAAAGGCTGGATGAGACTCATAGATTATTGTCTGGCAGTATCTCTAGTAGTATTTTAATGTTCCAGTAGACCTTTGTCCACGATTCGGTGTACGCATCCCTATAAAACATGAATGAATGCTCATTTTCAGCATTAATCAGAAGTTGAGCACCTTTTGAGTGAGGTGTATTGTTTTTTCCGCTGCTCTTATTGCTGCTCTGTTTTTCACAGTTTCATTTAAACTTATTCATCCGAGAATTAGACTGAAATACAGATAAACCAGAAAACAGGCCAACATCAAAACACCAGCAGGGCACTGGGCAGATGCTCGTATTACCATTGTTAGTAGCGCATCAGTAACAGTGCAATAAAGACGCTTACATGGCATAAAGTAGGAAAATCCATTCAAATGAGTTGTAATTGAGAAGAGTATCATGAGACTGCATGTCACAGATATCACATAGTCAAATCGAAACAAAAGCTGTTTGAAATAAGTCCCAGTGTTTATTATGTGCCTGTAATTGGATACGAGTCTTTATTAAATGATTGCATTAGTACATAAATAAGTACCGTACACTGTGCAAGGGATCAACTTGGGGTTATGTCATGTCACATACTGCAAAGTAACAAAATCATCACAAAGAGCAAAATATACCTACCTAGGTGTATTACTTTATATTTACTTGCGTTAATCCTAGCCTATCCAATCTATATAAAAACATATTGTTAGAAAAGTACTTTTAGTTGCAGTATATTTGTTTAGAGGAAGGTAATTAAGTTTTAACTGTAAATACTGTACACATACAAATAATGATCTACAACTAAAAACGTTTACCTTAATTTTAATTTTATTTACCATAAAGTTTTTGCTGGTATGATCATATATAATTTTATTAGCCTACTGCTACTTTCCCCCGGCATTTTCTTAATTCTCTGTATTAACGAATGACAAGGTAGAATTTTAAGGTAATTTTGCGAAAAAGTACAAAAATAGTTATGCAAATTATACACGGTACTCTCATTTACATTTTATCTTTTACAGTCTTTGATTTACGGGCACCCAAAAAGATCAGAGTAAAGAGTATGAGCATGAGTAATGTGTACGATATAATATGGTGAAAAATGGGAGAAATAAGTATTAAGTTCGCTCCTTCGCTTTGAAAGGAAGGGAGGACGATCGAAATGCCGTTACCTGCTGCTGCTGTTTTTACATATAGGAAATGAATCTCATGTGGCAAGGAAAAGTACATATACTTATACTTATATTGTAGCTGACTACATTTACCGTAAGTATGGCACAATTATATTGGTATTACGCATTACGGATAAATATTTATAACACATATAGCCATTTATTTCTAACCCATATTTGCAGCACTATACTAACAAAAGTTATAGGTGTATTATTATCGTCCTGTTCGCTGGATTGAAGTAACAGTAAAAGGCTACATGGAAACTGTGTTAAAAAGAGTGAAACCTCGGATTCGACACAATGCAATTTGTTTATTATGTATTGGGTAAATGTTAGAAGCTTTATTTTGCAATAGTATGTAGCATGAGAAACAACAAGCAAGGATTCTTACAAATAATGCAACAAATCATCCCCAAAAAGTTGAAAGAGTATGATGATCTAATCCCCTGTATGTATCCCTGTGTTTACAAAGTTAGTTCAAATTTGAATGTACATTATCCATAGCGTTACTAAATATATACTGGTATTTCTTTTTGACTATTTGGTTGGTTCCTGCATAAAATGTACATTATTATGTAATACAAAGTTTGTGTTGGAGATGGACAAGGCTTTCAAATATACACATACAGGAGAAGGGAGAAGGGATAGGTTCTTCCACAGCATTAGTACAACATTAGTAAGAATGTATAAATATTGCTGCTACTATTTTATGTGCATTTATTAGTCCGAATTGCCCTTCGTGTGGCTTTGCGTATGTTTCGTTGCGTGTGCACAGTGTGCGGTGCTGCTACCTGAAAGTGTATTGTCCGAATAGACAACGGTGAGGGAGAGGTGAAGAGGTGTTGAATAATTTAGCTGGAGAAAACCAGAATAAATTTGTTTTCAAACAAAAATGACGGTTAATGATATAATCACAGCACAATGCATGTAATCAACTCATTATTCTCTTGAACTCTTATCACAAATTGTCTCTTAAAAGCACTCAAGCCTCGAATTCAGATCTTTGGTCGGAGAATAAATAAGATAGTATGACAAAACCCAGTTCGGAAACCAGCACTGAATCATAATTTCTTATAAATAATTTATGCGCGAACAAGAAAGTAGACAACTCTAATGCAATCACATTACTAAAAGATTAGCTCCACTTTGTTTACTAATTGCATAATGGGCCATTTATCGTTTGATTTGATTGATGCACGTAGACATCCATTTTTATTCTCCTTTCCCTCATTCATTTATGTAGAATTATAAACCACTTTTTTCTTTTCAATATTGCAATTAATCATTAATTACTTATGTTCCCAGTATCCCAGTCCATGCTCATGCACCCAAAAATTAAACCTATACTACACATACATAAATAGAAGTAGCTGGCAGGAAGATTAAAAGCATTATCAAAGAACGCTGAGACTGAGAAGGAACGGAAGAACATAACCAATCAATCGCATGATTGTATCAACTATTCATTTCCGCTTAGAAAATTCAGTGGACTAAAGAAAACTTCATTTGTATGAAATTTTGCTGTGTAATTCTGAACAGAGTAGCCGACGAGTCATTCACAAAGTTTCGTTGTTGAAATAAATGGATGAATGAATGATGAACATAAACATTTACAACGCTCACACACACTCATGCACTTCTGCATGCTTTTTACATATACTTAAGTCAACTTAGTCAAGCTATCAGATTAGGATCAAATTCTAATGTAACGGAGACCTATTATCACACTCGAAACATCTTTTCAAGCTCATCATCATCATCACCATCATCATCATTCTCATAAACAGATACAAACCAGTCCCTTTATAGAATTTACAACCAACCGGGACATTACACACTAAGATATATCTATACAACCCTATAGGTTCCCCATCACACACAAAATACCACACGTCGTCCCTTATGAATTAATCACAACGGAATTATATAAGGAAAGCCAAAGGCACTCGAAAAAGTTAAAGGTCCCTTTGCCACCATTCTCTGTGCTGCCGTTCTGTTACGTAAGTATAAAGGCGAAGTCGTCGTCGTTGCTTTGTACACACAAAAAGCAAACCACTGCTACTTTACTGTGTAATAGAACACACATATAGATACTCACGATGTTCTGGTTTGGGTGGTGGTGCTCCTCCTATTCAGAAAAAGCTGTCCATTGTTAATTTTTCTTTCTGTCAGCTCATCCCAAAGAGAGAGAGTCGACGTTCATGAGATCAGGAGGAGGATGGATGTGCAGCTAAAAGCTCTTCAAAAACATAACCCTGAAACTCAATGAATCGTGTCATTATTATGCATGTGCTGGGCTATTCGAGTGTGTACCCAACATCCAAATCAAAACCAGCGAATTGACCCTCTTCTCTTGTCTTCTCTCATAGAAATACAAATCCCATGATGGTAAGAGAGCACACAGAAGAGCACCCAAATTCATGATGATGATGACAATAAGGTGTCTATACCGCTTGTGCTCATCCTATTCATCCAATTGCTAATAAATTCCATATTTCAATAAGCACTCCAATTAGCCACGCACTCCAACTACCAACTCAGATATGGCAAATGTATTACAAAAAGAGTGACAACAAATTTCCCGTGTCATTTCATTTCTCTCTCTTGACTTTTACGCTCAACCGTTTGTCTTCACACTCCACAGAAACGAAATCAAATTATTTTTGCAACCGTAACATTTTCCCATCATCTTCTCAATAAATGTAGGTACACTGTACACTTATAGATAAATCAGATTATGATAATTTGATATGTACGGTGAACGCTATCTGTGTTGCCTGAATATTACAAAATGTTAATCTCATTTATATCACCGGTTTTCTGTGTTAGATTTGTCCATTGATTTAAAATCTATTGATGCAGTTGCAGATTTATATGTAACTTTTATTTCATAGGTAATGTATGCCCCAAGCCTTGGGACCAAGCCAAGACCATAAACTTAAAAGATAAATGCGAAAGTGTTTAATTTATTCCTTCCTTAGCTTAAAGGCATAAGATTAGAGCTGTGTTTAACTATTAACATTTTGTTTGATTTTAGGCAAGTAAATACTTCGTCAGCCTTGTTAACAATTTTCTCGGGGATTGAATTGGTATCGAATTAATTTACGGAGAAAGGATGGCGAAGCTGAAAACTGGAGCAGCAATGCATTTAAGTTAGTGTGGCACCAGTCCTGTATTTACAATTATGAATTGTTCACAATGAAAGAGTAGTATACATTTCAGATTAAGTGGGTTCGTTGACAATGAGACGTATCAGTTTCGTTTAATCTGCACAGGTAAAAGTAAAAGGTAAAACTATACCTGTGGGAACATAATGTACAGTTCTCCATTGACGCTGTAAGCCGAAAAATCAACAGAACTGCATGGATACCTCTCTTACCTTGCATAGGATTAAGCTAGGTATATTGTATTTATGTATATAGTAGATGTAGTGTGTGGGGAACTTTACGCAACATCCCATCCTCATCGGTGGCATTGGCATCCGTCGGATTTGTCTATTTATTTACCGCACGCTATGTACAATTAACTAAATATAATTTAGCTAGAGGAGTTTCCGGATGTTCGCTAAAAATAAGATGCAAAATCTGAATAGGGCTTTGCAGCAACTTCACTAACATAATAATAATAATGCTACTTTCTCGCTCACTACACTTGCAAGTATATCAAATAAGATCTTAATTCAGGTTTGAGACATTTTTGTCAGGTATGGAATAAGTCTCGATTTATCTCTTCTCCCAAAGCTACATGAACCTCAGTTGTTTCATAAAATCTGCATTGCACCAATATGTATGTAGTGTACGTACAATAAGCAAATTGAACTTGGGCTATGTCATATAATAAAAATTGCAGTACCTACGCTTAAAAGCGACTTTTTTGGTCTGTGGGGCTATGTGACATTATCGTAATTTACATCACGTAAGTTACATGAATCATCTAGGGAAGTCGTGTTGTTTCGACATTTGTGTAAAATGTTATGGATATATTGTACAATTCTAATGGTATGTATGCAATACAATGTATCATGTGAAAATTGCATCAATTATTTGCATTACTCATACTCACACTAATTATGGATTAGGAATTACTGAAGTGAGACTGCAATTTAACCAACGAAAAATAAAGGTTATAGTCTAACACGTTTTGTTGAAAGGAACATGAACAGGAAAAACAATTTATCGAATAAAACTAAAACTAAAGCATTTACTAAATTGTCAACATGCAATGTTCTGTATTCATCGCGCAATATAAATAGTGGGTAACTAGTACTTTTATTGTAATAACTATACAAGTATCAATTAGAAACATTTAGAACATGTGAACTATTTTTATTTGGAACAAATTGTTGAAACACAATGAAAACACGTTGGTATTCACGTTTACAAGTTTTTAGGGGTACTGTTATCACGAGGAGTTTATTTGACAAAAATAAGGTAATAAATACTTAGGTATTAGCACTAATAAAAATGATTACTCTATACAATGTCAGTTTTAAGATCGCACGAAGTGTGTGGCTTTAGTTTGGTGTTTACAGAATGGAAAAAGTAAAAATAATGATGTCAAATTGCAGCAATTTTAATTCTTTTGTGTGCACTTCTGGGGTATTCATTGCACACAAAGAAAGAAAACCTCACTAGCATTTATGGATAAATTATACACAAATTGTTACGTTTCTAATTTCTGCTACAAGCGGATACAATTCATGCAAATTCGTTTATTACGGAGAAAAACACATTGCACAAAAGCTAAAGGTACTTACAAAGAACACAGGGTGCAATTTACACCAGTTTTTTGTCGCTTCCGATTTCTTTCATTGCTGTGAAGGTATACAGTTTTTCAGGTCACAACCATAACTCCTGCTCTGGGCTGTGAACCGATATTATTTATTATGCAGCACGGTGACCTATTCATCTTTATACAAATATAGCATTAGGTTTCACATGTAAGGTATTAGTATTATTACTGTCTTGTATAACTATTACCACTATAAGTATCAGTGTGACCATATCATTTATAAGTAGTAGTCTTTTACATTGATAGTTTAGAGAATTTATTGGTAATGCCGTTTTCAGGCATACATAGTTTCCCGAAAGAATAGACGGGACGGACGCTAAAATGAAATGGAATTGCGTGGAAAATATCATTTTGATTGCTTTTGTCACAACTTTATGACAATGCCAGTAACGTAACAATAAAAGGATTCATAAAACTCGGAAAACACACATTCATTCTGAGCTGATTATTACTCTTAATATGCTATTCATAGAACATCAATAGAATGGTATGATGTGTGATACAATGGTGTGATTTTTACTCAAAAGGGGAAATTTGAGTTAATGCGATTGAGAATCCATAATGTGTGCGAGCAAACACAAATTCATTTCAGTTAGTAGAGTTACGTAATCATAACGTGGTAATTGTCATATTAATAGTAAGCAGCAGCGGTGATATTTTATAATAGTATTAGAGTATTGCAGATAGAGTATATAATATTAGATGCAAACAAATATAAGTATAGTTATAAAATACATACATATACAGATAGGTACGTATAAAATAAAATATGGATATATGAGGAAAGGTTGGTTGCAGCTTAGCTTTTACGTGTATTCATACTCAGTTGATTTATGCTTGTCTAGTCCATATAATGGCAATTGTAATATTATCTAATGACTAATAATAGTAATACTAATATTATATGATTTAACTAGAGAAATCTGAGAAATGAGACTACAAACAATGTTGATTGATGTAAAAGCGTAATAGGTAATGGTAATCTGTAATCGCACACTACACAGTTTAGTATACTCTGCGCGTTTTCGGCAAACATTCTAATTGCTTAATCGTGGGTATTCAAAGTATTCATTAAAACATAACTGACAGATTCACGTTTTTACATGACTCGCTACATTTACATTATTATTGTTGTCTTGTGTTACCATTACGAAGTTATAATATGTACGCTTGTTGATTAGATTGCAATGTTTTGTGAACGCTAAAATAATAAATTGTGATTTTGAGAATGACTGCTTCTCTGTCTCAACTTAAGCTATTACAGTTACAACATATCATATGGAAAAATTAAGCAGTTCGGCAAGATTAGTGAGGGTATCACTTAAAAATTCTCAAAGTTCCGTGTCACTTTTTCAATATCTTACAGGTTTAATTGTTATGTTACATGATGACTGAGATTGCTTTTAAGGGAGTAAGTTGTCTGTCGAGGTCCAATGAGAACGGACTAAACCGAGCAATAAGTAGCAATTAATCCTATTCACACAAATGACATTACTTTTGCAATATGGCATCGCAAGCATTGATAATGTGAACTCAATATCCCTAATTAGCTTATAGTAGGTATAGTATTTACAGGTATAGGTACACATTATTACCAATATTAGGTATCATTAAGCCATAAGAGCTCAAGCTGTGTTACCGAAATTTATTTGGTTATTTCCTTGTTCCTTACTATAAATTGTTGTAATTTAGGATAACCAATGGCTGAATTTTCTCCGATTTTACTGCACGTTCACATATTTGAACGAAATATTATCTTATTGTGCGTTATCATATTAACGTATTGTGTGCCTTGATTTGGGCCCTACAATACAACTAGTATGTATGCAAAATGGTAGCACATACACAGGAAGCAGATCTTCCTTGGCTCATGAAGAATAATTACATTCTCTGGGTATTAATATAGCACTAACGATATCTATGATAATTAAGAGTGAGGAAATGACATCAATGAGAGATGAGCGAAGTGAAGATCTTGTCCCAGTCTACTATGTTCATTGTTCACATTTCTAATACTTATACTAATGTAAATGTACATGAATATTGATGTAAGTAACATTTTATCTAAAAGTAATTTAACAAGGTGCGGTGAAAATACATTAGTATTGCGATTTAGTGATTTAATGAGAGTTATTTCTTGGTTATTTCCAAATAAGACTTGGGCACGACAAATTTTACATGCAATCACGAAACTATCAGTTAGGATTGAGAAGTCTAACCGTATGTACTAATAATAATAATAGAAATATACATTTATTTCCTACCTCCAGTTGCAGTGCAGTCTACTCTTTCAACATTTATTTTCGCTCTATTAGTACATCATAATACTTAACATAGTAAACAGTAAACAAAAGCAAAAGTTGGGTAAAATGAGTTCGAGTTTTAAAATGGACGATTTCCATAAAAGAATACCTCGTGTGATAAGCACCGCAGTTTACATTTATGATGACAAAAGGCGTGTCCTGCTTGGACACAAAAAAAGGGGATTCGGCAAAGGATTTTGGAATGGATTTGGAGGAAAAATGGAGAAAGGTGAAAGTATTCGTCAGTGCGCTATGAGGTAATTTTTATGTAGATAATGCTTTGACAAAAAGTTTATGGAACATAATAATTTAATAATTCATGCACGGAATCGGTTTTTCTAACAGAGAAATTGAAGAAGAATGCGGACTACGGGTAGAATCCAATGATCTAAAGCAATTTGGAATTTTGGAGTTCAAGTTTGCGTACCTTGAAGAAATCTTTGAAGTGCATGTATTTAAATGCTCAAAATTCTCAGGAGAAATAAGAGAAAGTGAAGAAATGTTGCCGAAATGGTTCCCACAGAGTGAAGTTCCAATCAACCAAATGTGGGGAGACAACCCATATTGGTATCCTTTGCTACTTGAAGACATCACGTTCCACGGATACTTTTATTTCGAAAATAATGAAACCCTTCTTTCATATAAGGTCGATAAGACTCCGATCGACTTTCTTCAGGGTTCGAATTGAAGATTTTTTGAAAAATATGTCAATAAGTTGTTTACAATCAAGACTAAAATAATAATAAACATAAACTGCCATTTTTCATGCAAAAAATTATTTGTTAATTTTCATACCGTGCTATTTACAGATACTTTGCCTTTTACTCTCTTTAATAACTACATTACATGCCCGTCATATTTAGGTACATTTAGTATACGTATACTTAAATACATTGGCATTTAAAAATAAATGTCAAATTCTATTGCTTTGAGATGAGTTTGTGAGTAGATGGACTAATTTTCGTTGGAAACTTTAGACTTCAAATTGAGATCATACTAGAAATCATGAATGAGCTTTGAATGTTGAGCTTTACGAACGAACCCGTCTCAAATCCAAGTACAATCTATAAACACAAGAACACATCATCACAGCTATAATATTCCTATGTAAATGTGCATGAATCCTCCCGGCTAGTTCAAACCGTCGGTGAAAAGTCTTGTCACCGAAATTGTTGTAATTGTAAGATTGTTTAATTGACATTTGTAAATAAAATAAACGTATAGCAATAAAAATAGTGTTCCGTGACTTGCAATATGAGTTCTCAAATCTGGGAAAGAATCAAAGAATTAGATGTTTATTCTAAACCACTGGAAGATTTTAGAATTAAGACGCTTGTTGGTGGCACAGGTATGTCATACTACTTAATTTCTATTTGACATTTTCAAATATCAAAAAGAAAGACATAATGACATTCTTAATCCCTGAATTCCTAGTACAGATTATAACAATTAATTTAAAAGTTTTGATCAGTTACTGAAGTTGAATGAAATGAAAAGTTTGCTAGAATGTAGAATCTATATAGAAGAATCTAATCAATATGTTTTTGTCGTCTGTCGCTGTCAGTTCAAAAAGTAATGAATTGTTTTTTTGTGTGATTTTTCATGTTTCTCCCAACAGTGACCATCATTAGCAGCGTAATTATGTTTCTTCTTCTAATTTCCGAGTTAAGGGATTACTTGACACCACATATTACAGAAGAAATATTTGTGGACACATCAAGAAACATAAAACTAAGAATCAATTTGGACATAGAATTTCCTAGAGTTGCATGTTCATGTAAGTTCTTTGTAAACACAATGGGGGGTAAAACATACTAAATGATTTCAAAACTTCCCCTTAAGTTTGTCCAGTGCATTAATTTACCTTTTTGTCCATAGTGTGTATATCAGTTGAATAACTGTTAGCAAATCAGAGAGTATTTAGTTTTATTCCCACATTAAATTAATTTCATGCATGCTGATTGATAACAGATTTGAGTATCGACGCTATGGATTCTTCTGGGGAACAACAATCGTCTATAGAACATAGCATATTTAAGAAAAGACTTGATGCTAACGGCGTTCCTATTAATGAAGAACCACAGAAAACAGTTGGTAAGGGCTTAAGCACATTTAGTGAATTATAGGCAGTTGCTCTATACTCTATATACTTAGAATAATTATTTTAACATTCTACATACTTGTTAGTTATTTAAGGTTGTGTAAAAATGTTTTCATTTCGAATGAATGTCTTTTTCAGTTATGGGTGACAGTACAATTGGCAAACAACCTCAAGTGAAGTCTAATGAAACGGCAACTGCAGATAATTCCACGTCATTGGTGGATCCTAATAAATGCGGAAGTTGTTACGGAGCTGAAACATCAAGAACGAAATGCTGTAAATTGTTGTTAATTTTTCCCTATGCAATTTTACAGACTTGTCTGTGTTTTTAAGTCAAACAATTCATTCATAACAATCATTTTATAATGAAGGTAACACTTGCGAAGAGGTCCGAGAAGCTTATCGGCTAAAAGGCTGGGCCATAGGTGATCCTGCAAAGATAGAACAATGTGCTGGAATGGCAGAAGAAATGAAGGCTATATTTAACGAAGGTTGCCAGATCTATGGATACATGGAAGTAAATCGAGTTTCCGGAAGTTTTCATATAGCTCCAGGAAAAAGCTTCAGTTTAAATCATGTGCACGGTAAAATGCTAAATATTTGTTAGTCTATTAATTTAGCTTTGTCAGTAAACAATGGCTGTATAACCCGTAACAATTTTAAATGTATTTACAGTTCATGATGTACAGCCTTTTTCATCTAGTCAGTTTAACATGACGCACAAAATTCGGAGTCTTACATTCGGGGAAAATATCCCAGGTACTTTAAAAAATTTACTGTCTTTAGGGTATTCATTTTATAGTGTTTTTCATTTCTTAATGATAATCAATTTTCTTAAATGGGACTGCTCTGAATTGTCTGAATTGTGACTTTCAGGAAAAACCAATCCTATCGATGGAATGCTAGGAATCGCAACAGCAGAATCAACCATGTTTCAGTATTATCTCAAGATAATTCCTCTTACGTATGATAAAGAAACAAGTGGAGGGGAAGGCCCAATATTTACCAATCAATTCTCAACTACTAGACATGAAAAAGTTGTCAGCTCAATGTCAGGCGAATCAGGAATGCCGGGTGTATTTTTCTCTTATGAAATATCCCCTATAATGATTAAATACAGCGAGAAGTCCAAGTAAGTGTTTTTAGCTCGCCAAAATCGTTGTTGCGTTTTCATCATCTAACAATTTTCTCAATCTTGTTGCAGGTCGTTTGGGCATTTTGCCACTGGAGTATGTGCAATAATTGGAGGTAATTTTTTAATATAGTTGTGTAGAAATGTTCAACTATTTAAAACAAGGTTATTATTGCTTAAATCATATATCCGAATTAATTTATTCTTAGGTATTTTTACCGTGGCTGGTTTGATTGATTCAACAATATATAAATCAGCGAAAGTCCTCAAGAAACTGGAGATCGGAAAACTGGGCTAATCAGTCATGGACCACTCATTTAACCTGATTATTTTACAAATTACTGAGGCTTCATTTTTCAATTTGGACTGCCTGTTTCTACCTTTGAGAACATTTATTTTAACTGCATGCTGATAAACTGTAAGATTAAGATGATAATTTATTTAACGATATAACATATCTGAACAATAATTGTTATATGAAAGTTAAGCGTACAATTTGACGTAAACGACTAAAATAGTATTTTCTGTTTATAATATTATGTATTATATAAGCCATTTTTCATTCGCTAAAAGTTAAAACCTGTAAATAAATGAAATGCTCAGAGTACATGAACGAAAAATGTCCTACTTGAAAATAAAAAGTTTTTATCAGATAATATGCACTACAAACAGAATGAATTGCGAAGATGTTAATTAATTTTAGTAATTAGACGTTTTGTAACAGAAAAATTAGATTCATTATCTGTGTGAAGATTTTCTTTCAAATAGTTTATTAGTCATATTATTAATCATTACTGTGAGTAGAAATCAAAATACATTTTTGATCATGATCCGATCACTTCATATTAAGTTTATCTCTGTGTGTGGGTATGTCTATCACCCTCCACAGCCTCCACATTGTCCACATTATTGTACAATGCCCTCTTCTGCTCTCCATGAAACCGCAGGACTGCATAGTTAATAGTTATAATGTATTATTTTAATTAAGGAAAGCTAATCCAGTATCCAGTTGAATCGTTTAAATATTAAATGGAAATAATAATGAGTTGCAATTTTGCAAATACATTTTAAAACTATGGTTTACTGTTTGGACTCATGTTTGGATGTCAAAGTTTGTGGTATGTATAAATGATACAATAATGTTCAAACTTTCGGGCAGATAATGATTATTATAATTGATACATATCCATGTCATCATCTTGTAGATCATCCTCCATTCTGGCATCGGGATATGGTTTTGGCACTTCCGGAAGTCTACACAGAGCATTACTGTTTATTTGATAATGATGTGGCGGTTTGGCTTCATAAGCATCCATTCCATTTGGTTGCTTTTTGTTTAAAGCTGTTTTGATATCTCCTTTCTCCGCAAGTGTGAGCGTTTTTGGAAATAAAATATTGAAGCGAAGAATCAGATTGCCCTTCTTAACTATATAACAATCAAGCTATTAAAAAATGTCTGTATCTATTAAGAATGTCTATTAAGAAGGAAAAACTCAGTAATTGGTTGGAAGAACCACAAACAAATTATAAAAGTCCACTTTTATAATATAAAGATTTACGTGTTTGCCCGAGGATAGGAAATCCTTCCCTGGGAATAATCTTTTCGTATCCTGGTTGAATGACGTAAACGATGCCAACGCGGAAAGTTCGTCCATCGAGGGTGTTAACGGTGACTTTAGTTCCTGTCAGAGCCTCTCCAAGAGTCACATCTGTTACGATAACCAAATCGGAACCTTGTCTTTTGAATCTCTCATGAGGAATTTCTCGAAAGTAGAAAACAATGTCAGCTTGACAGAAAAGTTAAGAAAAAACGTTAAATTATTAATTTATTTAAATTTGTGCTTAGAATCTGCATAATGAAAATATACCCGGTTCAAAGTTTGGGTCTTCATCTCCTTCATTGGGAAAAGCTACAGTTTGTCCACCAGCAGAACCTCGCTCAACCACCACCGACAAAACTTTGTTTTCCATATACATCGACTTTCCGTCAGGTTCTAAATACTTCTTACAAATCATCACTTTCTTTACGCATCCAAAATAGAACTCTTCATAAGTAAGCCACACATCACGTTTAACGGTAGTATTTTTAGGACGAATTCCGTTGACTCGAGCACAGACATAAGCGTCAAGAGGTATACTTCCAGCGGTCACCAAATCGATGAATGGAAAATCCATCCGGAAAAAATCTCTGTCCACATTCAAAGTATTTCAGAAATTACATCAATTACAATGCAAATTAAGGGAGTTTAAGCACCTGAATGTTTTTTCAGCATCTCCGTGGTAGGTGTAGGGATCAATGTAATGTTCGCTGCTTCGAATGCCACTTTTTAGTCCGGTGGAACCGTAACGATCAAAAATGGCCCTCCGCAAGGGATGTTTGAGGACATCATAAGCTTCAGCCCCTAATCGAAAGATACTCAAAGATTCCTGCTCTTGTTGCTTTTCTCGCGCTAATTGAGCTTTAGCTTGATACGAAGGTGTCACTGGAGGATGCACAATTCGACGATAAGGGTTATTTGCCAAAGCCAATTCCTTGTATCTATTTATTTAATAATTAGTTTTCAAAATCCTATATAAGAAAAATGAATTCAGTTTTAAATTCAGAATCAAATGAAAAAGGGTTACCCCTGTTTGATTTCTTTATCCGTTGCATCCCGAGGAACTGCTAATATTCGATAGTAATCCAGACCCATCTTTCCAAATAATTTTGGAGGTGAGGCACTTTGAAAATCTTTGGAGTTTTATCCTATATTAAAAAATATGGAAACTTACATTAAAGAAAGTCACAGAAAAGTAATGGGGTCAGAGATAAAGTAATGGAGAAAGTCAAATATGCAGCGATGGAGAAATACACAAATAGAACAATCAAATGGAGACAGTCAAAGGTAAAGTAATAGAGAAAGCCAGGAGAAAGTATCATAAAAGGTGCAGGTGAAAGTCAACTTTCTTTTCGGTTTTTAAATACCTACAAATGCTTCTAGCATTCATTTACACATGACAATGCATTTATTCATGTTGTATTTTTAAATGAAATTCTCAAAGGGGAGCTTGACCAGCTTGATAGTAAGAATGCGTGTCTAATATTTATGCAGTATTGTTTCATAAAAATTTAAAAAATAGGAACAATGAAAACTTCATACTAACCCAGAAATTAATTTAGCCTTGCACTAAGCTTTAATTGCTGCAGTACATAAAAAAGCAACAAGATTTATGCACAAAATCCACACCAACTTTTCGTCTCAGTACAGTACAAAATGCAAACTACAAGTTCTTTGTCGAAACAAAAGCAAGGAAAGGATCATAAAGAATAGAATCTCTAAAAGACTAATAGCTTAATTGTATGCTTAATATATTAAGATGTTGCCAGTCTGGCTATAATGGCTACTATAGAAATATTACATTTTGATAGCCGCAT
>JABASD010002076.1:0-30446 GCA_019776165.1 Pogonognathellus flavescens
CACAATAGCGAGTAGTTTCCAGCAGAAAACCAGGACCACAGACCAGGTACAACCTCTCCATACAAGACACGAAACTAAACTGAATAGATGTGGTTAGTAATGGTGGAAATATATCAATTATCAGACAGGCTTCTTCGCTACTACATTCCACTGGTTTGCAGTGGTTTATTTCACTTTTTTATGAGTAAGAGAGAGAACCAGCTAAGTTTGGTAGCTGACAGGGATATTTATATTTTCTGTTTTGAGAAAAAGAAGTGTGTCCCGGTTTTTAAAGTAATAAGTAGCAGCAGCTATTAATTTTTTACTTGAAGGTTATAAAAAAATAAATCAACAAAGACTCACGGCAAAACAGGCTGATATTCCGGGCTTCAAAAACTGAATGTGTCCAGAAACGGCATTTTCGCTAACACCACTCTCGAACCAATAGACGCCGTATTTGTTACAAACTCCATTGATTGTAATTCTTGCCTCAAAGTTGTCTACGCATGAAAGAACCAAGTCTACCCGCTTTCCACCCAATCCTCCTTTGAGCATTCGGTCAATGAACTTATCATAATTATCCACAGTCGTTATGTTCATATTGTGAGTTTCGAATTCAACGTCTGGATTAATTTTTTGCAAAGTGGCAGCTGCAGCATCCACTTTAGTTTGTCCGGATTGATGAGGTTGGAAGAACAGACGATTCATATTGGCCAGCTCAACAACATCGTAATCAAATAGTAAGAGCTAAAAAGGGAATGAAAACTCGCTTCAGTGTTCCGTCTTCACTTTTTTCAAAATAAATGCGTCACATGAAATCATAAAAAATGATATAATTAGCAAGAAATAATATTTGAAATATTTTACCTTTCCAATACCACAACGGGTCAACATTTCAGCAGTGACAGACCCAACACCACCGATTCCGACTATAAGAACAGAAAAGGTTCTGATATTTTCATAATTTTCCACGATACCCATTCTCTTCAATGCCATCAGACGACTGCAAAAAATGACATTTCAAACATTAAAAATGTAAAACAAACTGCAATTACTGAAACATATGTTATGCAACCTTATTCAGGTTGATCAATAAAGTCAACTTACCTGTAAGGGTTGCTGTCTTTCACTTCGGAACTCATTTCCGCGATTTTCTCCCTGGTAATACTTCCTCTCACTTCATTTAATTCAGCTTCCAGGGCTTTCACCTTAGCCTCTAATTGTTCCGTCGTTGCACTCATTTTTATAAAATTCTTTTTTGACAGTTTCCGTCTTGTTTGTTTCTAACTACTTTCATCCGCAAGACAGACGGCAAGAACCAAAAGCCAAAAGCTGTCTCATCTCTAAGAACTTGAATTCTGCACAAAATCTGTGTTGAGTTGAGGAGAGAGAGGAAGTGTGTTGGAGGAGTTGCAGTCGCAGGTTGCAATGAGACAGCTGAAGACACGAACGGTTGAAAAGTTCCGCAAAGCCCCAAATCTTCAATCTGTTTTATCTAGGCAACCGTGGGCAAACAAAGTCTCAGAGGAAGTATTGATCTGAATGGCGTCTGTTATTCTGTTCTTGTTGTCATTTCAGTTTACTAACTAACTCCGAACTGCAGAGGTCTTTACCCCTTTCCATTTTTGGTACTGCGGATTTTGGACCGTTTTGATGTAGTTAAATATTAAATACAAGGCGTAGAAGATAGGGCACACGGAACAACCAATTCACTCCAATTAATTACAATATTTGCAACTTGTAATTATCCGGCCAAGAAAAAATATATTTTGAAAATGACTTCGCATAATTCTTCAGGTAAGGTTTTAAACAAATAGTAGTTAGTAGCAAAATGTATGTGATTCATTTTTTCATGTTGCTCCTCCGAACGTCTTTCGTAGGATTCGATCGGGGAAGTAACCCACCCCAGTTCAGGGGCGGGTTATTCCCCTCTGGCTACACCCTTAACTGAAATCATAACAAAAGTTTTAAAAGTAGGTAAAATCATATAATAAATTTTTGCATTAGAACACTTGAAGGAAGAAAACGAAAGATTGAAATCCACCGTAAGGAGTCAGGAAGACAAAATTAAACTTCTTGCTACTAAACTGGTGAAGTATTTGAAAAAAGGAGACGAAGAGAAAAATCGAATTTCAGAATTGGAATGTCAAGTGAATAGTTTAAAAGAAAAGTTAACTGTTTATCGAACACAATTAGAGAGTCAAACACAACTGTCATCCTTTGGAAGATCAAGGTATTTTCTGCTATTTCCTTTTCTTAAAATAAAAAACAATGACAAGTTCACATGAACATTAATTTTGTCTCTCGCATGATGCATTTGCATCCTACTTGTATTGAAGAAGTCCTAGAGTACAATCCGGAGGGAACAACGGCACTAGCAATTCCAGCACCTCATTGGAAACTTTATTACTAGAAGCTAAAGCAGAAAATCAAGCGCTTGAAAATAAAATAGCAATCTTGAAGCAAATTCTGGAGGAAAAGGAATCTGAAATTGAAAGATTGGACTCTATCAATAATACGAAGGTAAAAATGTCAACGAACACAATATAAACAAAAGGTGAGAATATTTTGCTGAGAAGTATATTTGTATTTAAAAAGGGTGCTACACAAACGGATACAAAGAAGTTGGAAGAAAATATAAAACTAATCCGCCTGAATAGAGAAAAGCGAAAAGCTTCGAGTTGGCTGTCAACATTAGAAAGTCAATGCAGTTCCTTGCAATCAGAATGCAACAAAGCTAGACAAACCATTTCCGATTTAGAAACGGAGGTTTCTGACTGGAACGAAAAGGTGAACGAATTACAGGAGAGAAACCTATCTTTAGAAAAAAGATTGGGAGAAGTAGCAACCTTCAAATTTTCTGGCAAAGAAAGTGAAAATATCATTTCAACCTTGCAGGTACACGGGTGATTTATAATCTCAAACTCCTGGCTAATAATTGAAAACAGTCAATCTTGCACATGACCTTGCTAATATTCATTTTTCTTTTCTACAGTCTGAAGTCAAAATTCTGAAGAAAACGAATGATCAACTGACGACGAAACTGGAAGCGAAAAAAAGTAACCCGGAATTTAAAACGACGGTGTCAAAACTGAAGGAGCAAATTGGTGAGCTTGAAAAGCGTTTGAAATCAGAATGTGAAAAGAATGCTGAATTTGTTCGTCAAAAGTCGGCTCGTATTGTGGTAGCTGAGAAGGAAAAGACACCGCCAGGGAGAGAGCGGCCCGCTGCGGCTGCAGCAGCAGTGATCATGACAAAAGAAAGAACAGTACAAGTTGCATTAGACGATCCGCCGCAATCCTGTCGAAATTGCCAAGCAAATGCATCGGATTTATCTCAAACGCAATGGCAATTGGTTCAACTACGGGACGAGCTTGGGAAAATTCGGATTCTGCTCGACACTCAGATATTCATCAATAGGGATCTCATGAGAGACGTACGTTTCGTGTCTTCTTATACATCTCGTCTTGTACTTGCTTTAAATATTTCGGCTGTAGTCATTATCTGCTACATACACACACTCGTCTTACAAATCCCCGTTAACTTAACAGCATTTTCCACAACATTTGCGAAATGCGGCATTTGCGCATTTGTGAAAAGAGGATGATAATTTGGAGTATAAGCAGCTACTTGGAAGAATGGAGTGAAGCGGGGTATCACGTTATTGGGGAAATTGGGAAAAAATGATAATAGTGAGAAATGGATTGACGTGATGACGAAGATGTGTTTGTGTATGCATTTGGCTGTGGCATGTAGTTATTGTGGAGCAGGGTTCCGTGGGCAGTTACGGCATTTGTATATTTTGAATGCAGAAGGAGTAGCGTTGGGAGTTTGTGTGTTGTGTACTTGACTCACTTTAGTTTTTTGACTGTTCCCCACTCTGTACAGCTCGAGGAAAAGCGAAAACAGCAGCAGCAACAGCGAGAGTCTTCCTGTTAGAAGAAATATAGTCCTCCTAAATGTTCGTTACGTAACCCAAATATTCTCCACACCCACATTAGCGCATCTGTTTGCACTCCTGCCAGGAAATCCCCGAAGATAAAAAATATTCACTTGTAAGAAATGTCGCGGCGTGAAGAGTTCTTCTCTGTATTCAAGTCTCAAGGTAAAAATTATCATTTTCTGGCTCAGGTTTTTCTCTAACTGCTAATTGTATTTGTGTACACTGTACACTATTGTCAACTCAAGTACAATTTACAGTTATTATTGCATAGTATTCCCTACATATTGTACATATATTGTACATATATTGTACATATATATAAAATAATGCTGCTACACTCTCGTGTGTGCAGCAAGTGAATGTTCACGGTGCGATGTGTGAAAGTGTGAAGACTGTGAAGTGGGCATCAAGACATTTCTATATTTTCAATATAATATTCTTCTATAGGTTTCCTGGAGGAACTTTCTTCGGCCGTCAGTTCTCGGAGTGTCAGCCGGACGAGCCGGAGTGTAACGGTAAGCAGAGCCTGAAAGTATATAAGAAATAAATATAATTATAATCACCTTGTTGGCTCTAACACCTCTTCAGACGTCTGGGACTAAAAACTCTTCTTTGTTCTTTAACCCACGTTCTGCACACAAATCATTTTACATTTCCGCTATTGTTGTTCCACTGCGCTCGCAGTTGAGAGCTTCAGACTATTAGCATGAATGACACTCGAGACGACAAGTTGCCTTTCCAAGTTTTAAAAAGGGTCGTCAAATGCCAGAAAATGAATTTAGTCGATAATGAGCTACCGTTACGAGTGTTACAGTGGATTTTACATCTCGACTCGCAGGTCGATCAAAATCAAAGAAGAAGAAATCGTACAGCAGGTCAGAGGTTACAGTCATAGTCCTACAGTCACAGTCATTTATTTAGTCACACAGTCACGGTCATAAATATTGACCATAAAATAAAAGTAGGGGAGAGAAAATGTTTGAAGGGTGGTTGTGTGTGATTGGTGTGGTGTCCGATTAAAGTCGGCCCCTGCCATACATCAGATACATCAGTTGTATACAAGTGCTAGGATAAGCAAAGCCTAATCTTCTAGAATCTACAGTGTTAGGAAACATGGTGCGCCGCGTTGCATTGTTAAGAGTGGGAAATAAGTCCTATATAGATAATAGATCGTATGTGTGGAAGAATTTGAAGAAGAGCAGTTAGGAGCAGGAGGAAGTGGTAAGAAATTGAATTGCAGAGAGTTGGGGCAGATTGGATGCGAAAAGAAAAGAGACATAAAGTGTAGATATAGAAACAGAAAACACAAAGTGCATGAGGTGTAGCGTAATTTCGGTATTTATACAACGTAAAACGGGTCTGCTATACGACCAGGGAGCTGTGTAGGCTTTTGTGAGGCTCTCGTACATGATGTAAGTTATGTAGTAGGTATTCTAGGTATATAGTGCTACAGCTATAAGGTGTGTTGTCATTCTCAATGCTCATCTCTGCTGCATTGCTATTCTCATTCTGAATTCTGTTAGTCTGAAGTCTATGAAGTCCATGAAGTCTGCAACAGATAGAATATACAAATAGAATATATACAGAGCATATATATGTACACATATATTACATATAGGAACTATGAATAGGTGAGGTTGATATAGTTGATAGTTGTGTGTGTGTGTGGTTAGTTGACTTTCGTTGATATAGTTGGTGAGAAGTTTAGTTGGAGCAGTTAGTGTTTTGGTGTTAGTTAGCATTAGCAGTTGTTGGTTTTAGTTTTAAGAGTCGTGGCAGCTACGGGAGACAGGGCGAGCAAAGAGTCATAAGAGTGTTCTTGCCTATGTTGACTTGACTAGAGACACGGCTAGAGTAGAGACACTAGAGACAGAAGGAGGCAGAGAAGGTAGAGAGAAATCTGTAATACGTAATAGATTAGGTAAAGTAAGAGTTCTATTTTTGTACTCATTTCACCTAAGGAAGGAGTTAAGAGCAGAGCCATAACATCTCCACCGTCTCACTCTTCCCACAACAGTACACCTAGTCAGCTTTTAGCTATTTTCTATTACTTGTAGTCCAAGGCATTACTTACGCAACAATATTCAATATTCATCTGTGTTTCTATTCATTCCATTTTGTGATTTTGTCTGTAAACGTTTTCAACTTTCCTTTTCATTGTTGTCCCGTTCTTCCCTTTCTTCATTTTACACGTGTCTGCCACTCTCCGTTTCTTCCACACGTACACCCAAATTCTTCGCCAAACAAACCCACCCTGCTCTAAACACACATTATCATATAGATCATCATTATAGATCATCATTATAGATCACCATAGATCATATTAATATTAAGAGCTATTCGTCTGTACCTGTTTCGTTTTGTATATTAGAAACATTCATTACGACTATTAGCACCGCATTTAAAGATCATCGAAATGTCCTTTTGTCGTGTCACGGGCCACAGTCGTGGTCTGCCTAAGCCGAACTACTTCCCCCTCCTGCCACCAATCAGCCCAGCGGATGCAAAAAAATTCACCAGAGTGGCCAAGAAGAATCTGGACTCGTACACAGATCTGTACAATTTAATAAAATCTCCTCAGACGTCCGATGTGCTGCTTGATAGTCTGTTGTATTTAAAGCTCCCGGAAGCAGAACTGAAAAATATTATCAGTCGAACGAAAAACAGAAGTCAGTTTTATTACACGAACCTGAACTATATGCTTCTGTTCCCATCTGACTTTGAGAAAGCCATTAACGAAGGCAAAATCCTCGAGTTGTTTTTAAGTCGCGAGTTGGATAAGTTAAATGTCAAATTGTCCAATCGCCGAGTGGAATTTTCGGTGGAAAAAGTGGACAAGATGGGGAAGGCGTCCAAGGGTAAAGGAATCATCAAACAAGTCAGAAATGAGTTGAATACAATGAAGAATATTTTCGAGATGAAGGAAAAGATTGCGGAGGAGGATGAAAAGAAGATGCACGAAAAGATCGAGCCGGATGCAAGCAAAATTGAGGAAGTCACCAA
This sequence comes from Pogonognathellus flavescens, assembly GCA_019776165.1. Classification (NCBI taxonomy): domain Eukaryota; kingdom Metazoa; phylum Arthropoda; class Collembola; order Entomobryomorpha; family Tomoceridae; genus Pogonognathellus; species Pogonognathellus flavescens. The sequence continues at coordinate 6,926 of JABASD010002076.1, forward strand.
GAAAATTAAAACACATAAGATAGATGCCAAGATTGCCAAAGAGTCTAAATTGAATAAGGAGAAGGTCAAGAGTAAAATTGGATACGGAAGCTTGGAGTCGAGTGTTGAAGAGGAATTCGGGTATTTGGTGCAGAGCGGGGAGGATTTTAAGTTCTACAGTGAAGATAAGGATTTGAGCACATTGCAAGTCACTCAGGCTAAAATTATTCCCGGAAATTATGACAAATTGAATAAAAAATTCACTCCGGGTAAAAAGATTATGAGTGAGGATGACAACGAAATTTTCGTACCGGGCCAAGTGATTGTTACAAATAAGGGAGAGGAATTCATACCCGGAAAAATCATTGGCAACAAGTTCGTACCTGGTCAATATATCAGCACTGGAGAAAGCGAAGAACCTAAATTCGTTCCTGGACAAGTTATCAAAACAAAGGGTCAATCCAGATTCGTCCCGGGACAAGTGATAGAAACAAAATCAGGGCCTACTTTTATTCCTGGACAAATAGTACACACGGAAGAAGGTTCTAAATTCTTACCCGGACAAGTTATGGAGTTTGACGGAGAAGTGAAATTCGTTCCTGGACAAGTTGTAGAGAGTGCTGCGCACGGAGTGAAATTTTTACCTGGAGAGGTCATTGAAACAGACGTGGGGCTTCATTTCGTTGCAAATGACATGCGAGACACGGAACTGGGACCCGAATTTAGTTTGCAGACTTTTGATGTTGACAACGAAGAGTTGTGTTTGTACAAATCCGAATTGATTGACAGTGAACTACTAAACTTACTAAACGAAAGGGGTGTACTGTTGAACGAAGAAGGGCCCACCGTCAATCCCGTTGCTAATCCCAATAGAATACAACGCTCCATCAGTGTCAACACCTTCACACTCTTCAATCAAGTTTTAGATAGTATGGCCGAAACAGGAAGTGAGTTGGAGAATATTATCGAGAGTGAAGAAATCAACGAAGGTAATGTGACAGAAATTGTGACAAGAGCGATTGAATCCATGGCGGGAACAAAAGGAACAAAGAATGCCCTTCAAGCCATGGTACTTTCCACCGTTGCTGACGTCATCCAACGCAGAGAAAGCTTTGTTTGCACGGAAGACATCAAACAGGAAATTATACAAAAAATAAAAGGAGATTTGATGACTTCAGTTTGTGATAGTGAAAGCACGCAAGCGGCGGCAGCAGTGGCAACAACAACAACAACAAAGGAAAAGGAAGTTGTGCCGTGTGCGTCGTCAGAGTCCAAAGTTGAGATAAATGTTGCTGTTGAAAAAGTACAAGAAAGTAAAAAGGAAGACCGAGCAGCGACGCCTGTGGAAAAGAAGAGGAAGGCGCCGGTGGAATTGAAAATCAATCAAGCCAAAACAAAGAAACTGAAGGATGAGACTGTGACTCCATTAATAGAAAACATTTTGAAAGACAAAGCGATATTGAAGAAAGTGGAAAATGAAGGGTGTGAAAATTCGATTACAGCAATAGCCAAAATAATAAACGAAGAATGCGAAAACGAACTGAAAAGGAGCATCGAGGAGTCGGAGAGCATTGAGTTAATCAAGCAAGCCATAAATCTTGCAATTCTGATGGGGAAAAAGGATGTGGCCAAAGAACTGGAAAATGTGAACGTGAATGTTGTGGAAGACCAGGAAGTGTTGTTTATTCTCAGACAACTGTTCATTATGAAGAAATTGGCTGGGGGTGATATTGACAAGATTAATAGAATCCTGACTTTGCCCAGCAAATTCACAGAGGTTGAAAACATCGAGGATAGTGAATTGAGAGAAATAGTTAAGAACTCTGAGATTTTGACCGAATTTGTATTACCTATTCCTTATTTCGACGCCATGGACGTTGACAGTGCGTTTGATGAGAGACTGGAAGACACGAACAGTGCTACGACTAAAAAAGAAGAGTCTGTAGCCAAAGAAGCAGCTGATGAGGAAGCAAAAGAAATTCTGATGGAGTTGAAAGAATTTTTAAAGGAAGGCACTCACATCGAAACGCTTTTGGATGATATTTTGAAACAGCCGAGGAGAAGGTCGAGTGCATTTGTGATCCTGAAAGACGATATCAAGGCAATTATTCCGAGAGAAGCTGCTCACGCCATTTTGTCTGGAGAAGCTGATTACACGGTGGTGGACGAAGAGGGGGTGAGGTATTTTGAGGCGATTGGCAAGAGAAAACTGAGTCTCAAATCCTTTTCGGAGTACTCCGAGTTTTATTCGGCGGAGGAGGTTTCTGCTTTTATCTAACTCCAAATGCATTAGCGCTATCATTAATTTCTTTATTCTAATTTACTGTGTCATTGTGTTTGGCAATTGTCATTTTAATGGTTTAAACTTGAGTAGTCGTTAGCAATGAATTACTATTTACTTTGTCTCTTCCTATTCTTCCTATTCTTCCATTCTTCCTATTCTTCCTATTTCCCTATGTGTATACTTTCAATTACTTTACGCTCTCTCCTTTCCAACTCGCACCATTAATTGTGTCTCATTTGTTCTTCTCTAAATTCTTCTCAGGTTTCGCACTCACATGATGTGAGAGTTTCGGAGGTCAGCACTCCTGAGTTGGATGACGATCCTTTCGAAGAAGTCAAGTAAGTCCCAACACTTTCTTTCAATCACTCAACATTTTCGTGCAAATGGTTCAATTATTAGTCGAAATAAAACACAGTACAATTACATTTATTTATTTATTTAAGTGAATTAATTTAAGTGACTTAATTTAAGGGAATTAATTGAAGTGAATTTTGATTGGCTAGACGGAGGAAATATGAAGAGTTTGAATATGTTCATTCCTCTGCCGAGTCTTTGTTGGACAATTCATCCGCCAAACACAAGATCGCTATTCGACCTAGCAAAAGGCGACCCATCTCTGACAAAAAGGAACTTGGCAAAGGGAGAGAAGCTCGAGAGTAAGTGATTGGGAACGCAAGGTTGACGTTTCCGGAAACAAAGCGAGTTTTACGACTTTTGTTTGTAATTTGATTGTGGACAAGTGGAAATTTATTGTTTGGCCGTGTTTCTTTTGTTGAACATAATATGAATATATTTTGAATGTAATGCATCTAGTGCTGCGCTGGGCGAGCTGTTGGAGACGGAAGAAGAATTTGTCCGTGATCTCCGTTTCGTGATGGATCACTACTACAAGCATTTGGATGAGCCAGGTACACCAAGGCAGCTCTCAGAACTCAGAGACGTCATTTTCGGCAACTTGAAACAAATCTACGAATTTCATTCTAGGTGATGATTGTAATTGTAAACATTTGCTTATGCGAACCATATGTTGCCTTAACGTTGCCTGCCTTGCCTGTTGCCTGTGAGCAGCGAAGAGTTTCTCTCTGACTCTTCAAGACTTCTCTCTATATCAGCGCTTACTGCAATGCAACAGACTCTGCGAGCAGCAGACAATGGTTTGGCATTTAAATAGTTGTGGCAGATAGCTCCTGCAGTACATTTAGATGAAGTAAAAATAGTTTTCAATTTAAATGTAATTGATTTGTCTACATTTCTGCAGTGTTCTCCTGGAGGGGTTAAAGTACTACGCGACTGAACCGAAAATGATCGGGCGGACGTTCCTCCGTTTAGAGAGAGATTTTGACAAACACGTTACGTACTGCAAAGACGAACCTGCGGCTCAAGAATTTCTGTCTCAGAACTCTTCCGTCCGTGAATACTTTGAGGTAGCACTTACAGCTTCTTCTTACTTTTAGTATCAATCGCTTTCTTCTCTGTAGTGTCTCTCTTCATCCACTCCACCAGCAACTGCACCAGCAACAGGCAGACTCTTCCACACTCTCTCTGCATCTCCTAATCTCATCTCTCGAGTGCAGCAGCACAAGCACAACCTTGTCTTCTCTCGAGAATCACCGCAGTCACAATCAGAGTATTCAGCTCTGCTACCCGTCTCCTCTCTCCATCTCCGTCCCACAGTTTACACAGATGCGAGTCGCTGTTTCACTCGGGTGTTGTATAAATACAAACTCTTGCACTTCCAACGCTCTCTGTCTATAAGTCCATTAGTGTATAGGTATTGATGCTGGAAGTATAATGAATTGCCGAATGTTTGAGTCTCCGAATATTCTGTGGGCAGGCAAGAGGCAAGAGAGAGTAGAGAGAGAGAGAGTAGAGAGAGTGAGCGACTACGTGAGAGAGTATTGAGAGAGTCTGACAGAGCGTATGACAGAGACTACGTGAGAGAGTACGACGAGAGTATGTGAGAGCTGTTTGTTGTAGTTTGCGTTGGAGATAGAGTTAGTTAGTTACTTTAGTTAGTTAGTTGGAGATAGGCGGATAGAAGAAATTTTTGCGGGGCCGAGGCAGACGTAAAAGTCTAAAAATAGGATTTCGCTACATCTTAATTTGGGAATAAGGCCAAGGGGATTTGACTACTTCCTATTAGATAGTATTAGCAGTCTTCATTTTGACAAGATTTTTTTGCTTCCCTTCTCTCTTCGTGTTTCCCTGTGTGCTCTGTTGTTAATCTCAAGACAATTAACGTAATTGTTAATTGTACATTGTACTCATTTAGACTTAGTCAAGCATATTCGAATATTACTGTCATATAATTAATTCTGCTCCCCCCAATGGACTCAGGTGCACAGCACTAATCTGCAAGACGAAAAGACACTTCAAGAACATTTGCAGTTGCCCTTGCAGAGAATCAACGATTACCAAGTTCTGCTGAGAGATCTTGTGCAGATAAGTCACTCTTTGCACGAAGACACGACAGATTTAAGTCGAGCGTTGGAGTTGATGGTGGCAATTCCACAGAAACTCAACGATTTGAAGTTCCTCAACAGTATCGAAGGCTTTCGTGGAAATATCCAAAAATTGGGTAGACTGCTTAAACACGTACGTGTTCCTTCATTTCTTTTCTTTCTTATAAACGCATTCGACCGAACGACCTGAGCCAATACAGTGCAACTTAGTTCGTTAGTGTACAGTGTGTACAGTGTGTGTGAACATTTATCCAATATTTGTGCATTCAACAAGTGAGTCTCATTATCCGTTTATCCCACTTGCATTTTGCATTCCATTTCGAGCATTTCAGTCTTAAGTGATGGATATGCCTACATGTGTGCATGCGTCTGTGTATTCACAGTTTGTTTAAAAGTTGCTAACGAAAAAGATAAAAATCTCTTTTCCAGGATTGGTTCACATTCACAGACTCTTCTGGCAAAGCTCGTGAGCGATATTTGTTTCTCTTCAAAGCCAGGATCCTTGTCACGAAAGTTCGCCGTATTTCAGACGACCGTTCTATATTCATTCTTAAGGATATCCTCCGGGTATTTGTTTATTACTTTAATACCTTCACTCGTTTACTTTAACAACTTGTACTTGCCCCACTACTCCACTCATCATTCCCCACACCAAAATAGAATGTGCCTGCGATTCACAAACATCTACATGTGTCTTCTCTATTTTCATGTCAATGCAATTTCTGTTTTTCTCTGTATCCCATCATTTTATAGCTACCCGAGTTGCAGATTGAAGATTTGACAAGCAAAGCCTTTGCTCTTAGTAACTCGGAGAAGTACAAGTTAGAAAGTCAAAACGCGGAAACGAAAGCTGCTTGGCTTGAAGAAATACGGCTCTACGCTCACGACAAACGTCAGTTCTTTTCATTCTTCATTCTTTACTCTCAACTTGATTCCTTATTTCCCGTATTGTCCTTCGTTTTAATCTTCCGCCATTACAGAGCATCAAATAATATCAGAAATAATATATAAACATCAATTGTTTGATTCATTTATTCGTGTAGTTGCGTTAGCGGAGCATGCTGCTGATGATTTGCAATTGGAAGAAGTAGAAGATAGAAAGAGTGAAGAATACGACCTTGCCGAAGGACAACAACCACCCGTAGCTACAGACAAAGAGCCCGACGATAAAAAGAGACAAGGAGTGACCGTTGAAGACAGTACACCCGGAAAGGTGAGGAAAATCGAAATCAAAAGGGAAGACTCCAAAGAAGAAAAGTCTCAAGTCAAAACACAGAAATCAGTTGAAGAGACTAAACCTGAATTGAAAACACAAAAATCTGTCGAACAAGAAAAAGTTGCAATAAAAACACAAAAATCAGTAGAACAGGAGAAACCCGAACTGAAAACACAGAAATCTGTGGAACAGGGAAAAGCTCAAAAGACTGAAAAAGAAGAACTGAAAACAGAAAAGTCGGTTGAGCAAGACAAAGTTGGGTTGAAAACACAAAAGTCTGTAGAAGAAAAAGCGGCAGTTGAATCAAAAAAAGCAGAAAAAGTTCCTGAGAAAAAAGAAAAAGTTGTTGAGAAACCAGCAGAATCAACCAAAACAAAAGAAGCGGCTAAACCGGCCGTAGCAGCCAAAAAAGAAGAAACAGCCAAACCGGCGGAGGCAGCCAAAAAAGAAGAAGCAGCCAAACCGGCGGAGGCAGCGAAAAAAGTAGAAGCAGCCAAACCAGCGGAGGCAACCAAAAAAGAAGAAGCAGCCAAACCGGCGGAGGCAGTGAAAAAAGAAGCGACGAAAGCGGCCGTAGCAGCCAAAAAAGAAGAAGCAGCGAAACCGGCGGAGGCAGTGAAAAAAGAAGAAGCGGCGAAACCACCTGTGGCTAAAGCAGGGACAAAAGGGGCAGACGAAACTAAAGTCAAGTCGGAAAAGCCAGCCGCCACCATTGAAGACCAAGGCGATTACACTGCTCCGGAAGAGAAGCCCTCTTTAATTCGGAGAAAGTCGAGTATCATCCTCCGGAGAGACAGTATCAAAATGGAAGCAGGTTCTTATCATCTCATGATTAACTTTGAAAATGAAATAAGTTGAAAGAATTGATAATAATTGTCGTAATAACAATGTGATATAATAAATCCACAATAATTATAATTACTGAATGTTTTAGATAAACCGAAATTTGTTAAACCAATCAAATCGTACGAGTGTGAACGTAAGTAGTGCAAAATAGTCTTCTTATTATTTTTATTTGTAGTTCGTTCTGATTCTATTCTTCTTTATTTATTAGTGTTGTGACATTTGTAACAAATACACACTTAAAATATTCTAAATGGTGTTGCAAGTGTAGCCGATTTCTTATAGTTGGATTATTAGCGTTTCTAAGTTGATGTTTGTTGAAATAATACGAGATTAAATAAACGTAAACAACTGGCAATAATGAAATGCGATTGACAATTGACAGCTGGTGAGTCGGGTAAATTTGAGTGTGAAGTGGAAAGCAAGTCGTTGTCGACGGTGACATGGATGAAGGGAAACAGACCGCTGGATGATAAATTGGCAGATCGCGTCAAAATAACGACCGTTGCCAACAAACACACTTTAGAAATTCTCAACTGCTCTGACAACGATGGGGGACTTTACACTGCCAAAGCTACCAACGAGAACGGAGCCAGCACAACTTCTGCTCAACTTTTGGTTCATCAAAGTCAGTCAAACTCAAAATCCACCTTTTCCACTCTCAAATAATTATTCATAACACATTTTTATGCGATTTTGTGTTGTGCAGTGACGAAAGAAGAAAGGCAGAAGAAGACTGCAGAAAATAGTCCTCACTTCATTGTGAAACTGAAAGACACGGAATTGCTTGAGGACACAACGGTTTGTTTCATGATCATCGCTAAGGGAGATCCGGCGCCGAAACTGAAATTGTAAGCATCATTTGAATCCTTGCAAAAGATTTAGTCAAATTATCCGGAAACATTAATTTTCCGTTTAAAATAAAGAAACTCGCCTAAGTTGCAAATGATTTTGACAGTTTCAAAAACGACCAACCGCTAAGCACTGATGATCGTGTAAAAATAAACGTAGTGAATCAAGAAAACGGTTCGTATGAATTGGCCATTGATCACATTACTCCGGAAGATGCCGGCGAATACAAAGTTGTCGCCACAAATAAATTTGGGACCAGCGAGAGTGTCGGGACTGTGTCTGTAGTCAGTGAGTCTTCCCATCTTTTCTATCTCACAAAAACATGAACCTGACAGCTCTCTCTAAAATCGACTTATTTTTCTGGTGCATAAATAAATATAAAGGGTTTTTGGATTTGTTTGTAAATATCGTCAGATGAAAAAGTGCTGTTTGCGGGTCTGGAAGGAAAACGTTTGCTTCAACCCGGTGAAGAACCTGAATTCACTTGGTTCCGTGATGGGCAGGCCTTCGATCCAGAAGAGAAATTCAAAGTGATGTTCCAAGACGAAGAAGATTCTCTTGCTTTGGTATTTCAACATGTCAAACCAGAGGATGCGGGTTTGTACACTTGCGTCGCCAGCACATCTTCTGGCAAGATTTCCTGCTCTGCTGAGTTGACGGTGCAGGGTAATAAGAGATTTTGTAATCAACCATCCTTCGGTATAATATTCCTCCTAAATATTCTGCTGGTACTCGTACTCATTTTGTTTCTGATGCGACCGTTGCAGGAGCCGTGCATCAATTGTTGAGAGAACCCGAAGCTCCAACAATTTTGGCGGAATTGACAGACACGGAAGTGAGTGTGGGAGGTTCAGCTATGCTTGAGTTGAAAGTGAAAGGTTTCCCTAAACCGGAAGTCACATGGTGCGGAAAAACATGAAATCTAAAAGTTGTATTTATAGTTGACACGAATGATGAACATTTGTATAAACAAAACATGAAAATAGGGCAAGGAATGGTGAGGAGATTCAAGCTGGTGGAAAATATCGTTTCCTGTACGAAGACGACGAGTCCATCGCTTTAATTATTAAAGGAGTACAAACCACAGACGGAGGTGAGTACAAGGTCATCGCCAAGAATGACATGGGCCAGGCGGAAACCAAAGGACAGTTGCTCGTGAAAGCACCTCCAAAGTTTAAAAAGAAGATGCAGGACATGGCATGCATGACTGAAAGTAAATTCACCATGGAGGTCGAAGTAGAAGGATCGCCAACGCCTGAGCTCAAATGGTAAAAATATTCTATGAATAGTAAACAGGAAGTTTGGGCTAGGCCCTGGTTAAATGCGTTACAGAAAACGGGAAATTGACCAGAATGAATTTTGCAGGTACAAAGATGGTCAGTTGATAATTGCCTCAGAGAGAATACAATTCACGAAACTGTCTGAGGATAAATTCACCATAACGATCGAAAGGGTAATGTTAGAGGATGGGGGTAATTACTCTGTAGTTGCTTCCAACGCTATCGGCCAAATGTCCGAATTTTGGAATCTCGTCGCTCAAATGCCTGCCAAAATAACCGAAAAGTTTTCTAGTCTCATCGAATGCAATGAAAAGGAAAGTATTAGCTTAACAGTGAAAGTTGGAGGGAATCCTACCCCTACGCTCAAGTGGTACGTTTTGCAATTCATTCGTTCTTTTTTTCATTTCTGTCAATTTCTGTGAGTTTTGTTTTAGTGAATGAATGACCTTGTGGACGTATTGACACTATTTGGTGGATTTTTTGATTGGAAAGGTACAAAGATAATGAAGTGATTAAAGTGGATGGGAAGAAGTACGTTGCAGAAGCTAGCAGTTTAAAAGTTAATAATGTTACAAGAGAAGATAGAGGTATTTATTCTTGCGAAGCAACAAATCCTTTCGGCAGTGATAAATGTCAAGGGGAAGTAGCTGTAAGAAGAGCACCGAAGATTAGCAACAAGATTTCTGACGTGTCTGTGGTCGCGGGTGATGTTGCCGAGTTTAGTGTTAAGGTCGACGCGTATCCAAAGCCCAAAGTCAAGTGGTCAGTGAAAGAAAAAGAAAAAAAGTGAAAAAGTATTTTCAAATGAATCATAAGGACAATATTTTTGAAACTTTTATATGTTGGACAGGTTCATTGGGGATATTGAAATTGACGGCAAAGCTTATGAAAAGAGCAGCGATGGAGATGTTCATAAGTTGAAAATTAGTTCCGTTACAACCGCCAATGCTGGAAAAGTGAAGGTCCAGCTTGAAAATGATTTTGGAAAGGATGAGTGCTCCGCTTCCCTCACAGTGAAGAGTAAGAAAGAATAAATCTTCCTTCGATATTTGTCATGAAGAAGATTTGAAAACTGATTTGTGAGTGACATTGGAATAATTTCAGGCAAGCCAAAGATAACGACGAAATTGCAGGATGTGAGAGTAGTGGAGAACGAGAAGTTGGACCTGAAAGTTACCATTGATGGCGTGCCTTCTCCAAATGTCCAATGGTATCATAATGGAACTGAGGTCAAGGCGGACGCACGAATTAAAATCACGAAAGATTCCACTGAAACGTACCATTTGACGTTTGACGTTGTTTTGCCGTCTGATAAGGGCGACTGGTCTGTGAAAGCAACAAATGAACTTGGAGAAGACTCGTCCTCAGCAGTAATCATCGTAGAAGGTGAGTCCGGGAAAAGCAATATTCATCTGCTGCAATGTGTTTCACGAGTGCACATTAATCACCAAGTTGTGTTTCATGGCAGGCAAACCGATATTTGAGAAGAAGCTGACGGAGAAAATTGAAGTGGTGGAGACGGAAGAACTTTCCGTGGAAGTTGTGATAGCCGCTGAGCCTGGAGCGGAAATTCGATGGTTAAAATTCAATTTCACTCAATTTTTGAAACTGTTTTTACAACTTCGTTCTTCCCTTTTGAATTAGAATCAAATTAGATTAGAAACAAATGAAAATGGTATTTAAATGAACGTTTGGTTGATTTGATTTGACTTTATTTGCAGGTACCTGGACGAAAAAGAAGTAAAGACATCAGATCGAATAAAAATAACTACGATTAAAGATAAGCAGAAATCGAGTCTAGTCATTAGCAAAGTAACTCTAGAAGAATCTGTACAGTTGTCAGTTACAGCGGAGAACAAGCACGGAGTAGCGAAATCTTCGGGCAAAATTAACGTAACTTCTTTGGCAGCGTTGAAACAGCCAAAGATCGAGAGTTTGAAAGATGTGACGATTAAGAAGGGAGAAGATTGTGAGTTCAAATGTTTGGTCAGGGGTCAACGGCCATTCGATGTCAAGTGGACGTTGGCTGGAGAAGATGTCAAGGATGTGAAAGGAATCACCAGCTCTGATGATGGAACCAACTTGATTTTGAAAATTGCCAAAACAGCCACAAAGACGGGCGATGTTGAGTTGTCTGCAAAAAATTCGTTCGGAGAGGCCAAAGCCAAAGTAAAATTGAAACCAATTTGTGACTCTCCAAAAAATAAAACCATTCTAGAAATAATTTGGAAATTGTTTTATGTCCTAATAGGCAAAATTGAATGTTTTGTTCAAACCGGAAGTTTCGGCTCTTAAAGAAGTTACATTGGGTCCTGGAGAGAAGGCTGTGTATTCAGCCACTGTTGAAGCCAATCCTCCTGCCACTGTTCAATGGTAGAAATACATTGCTTTTCGAAACTTTTTGTTCTCACCTGCTTTTGATTTTACATTTACACTTCGTTACTTCGTTTATCATTAGGATTGTTTTTTCTTGTACCGTTTTAATTCTATCTCTAAGTAAACATTCGAAAGTAACACTTCCCTTGGAACGATTTTAGGTTGAAAGGGAAAGAGCAAATCAAGGGAGATGCCAAGCATAAAATAAGTGTCGAGGGAAGTGCCAATAAACTCGAAATTCAAACAGACGAAAGTTTCAATACCTCGGACATTATTCTGAAGGCTGTTAATGACCAGGGAGAAACTCAAGTTCAAGCTAAACTGAATATCAGACGTGAGGAATTGACTCTTCTTGACTCACTCAAACCGAAACTCCGAAACTCAACCTTCTTTTTCATTCACCGAGAGATTTTCATTTTTAATTCCAACATTTAGTCATTCTTTCAAAAAGGAAGAATTCATTTTGTGTTATAATTAAAATTAGGTGATCCTCCCGAGTTCACGAAGCCACTGAGCAATGTGGAGGTGAAGGACGGCGAAAGTCTGGAGCTTCAAGTTAAAGTGAAGGGAATTCCGAAGCCTGTGCTGCAATGGACAAAGGATGGCAATGTGATTTCTCCCGGAGATCTGATTCAACTGCAAGTAGATGAAGGTGCCGGGATGCAGACCTTGATCTTTTCTAAAGTCTCCTCAGACGATGTTGGCAGAGTAAGTGCTTCCAACGCCTTGTCACTTTCAACATATTATTAGTATAGTAGGATGGTAGCATTAGTTGGCGATTTTTCTGTCTGTCTCTCTTTCGTGTTTCATGAATATTTTGCTTCCTGCCTGTGTTTGTGTAGTACATGGTCAAGGCAAGTAATATTGTGGGAGAGACAGCGACGTCAAGCAACGTGAGCTTGAAACAAATTCCTCCCAAGTTCAGCCGACCTTTGGAAAGAAGATTGTCTTTCCCCGAATCAGACACGATAATTATAAAGGCGAAGGTGGACGGCTCCCCTATTCCTGCCATTCAGTGGCTTAAGGACGGTAAGGAAGTGGTAGAAAGTGACAGAGTCAAGTTCCAGCTTCAACCCGATGGAACGGCAGTCCTGACCATTTCGGATGCAAAACCCAGCGACAGGGGAAATTACCAAATCATTGCCAAAAATCCGAATGGCTCTGCTAATTCAACTTGCGCTGTAGATGTCCTCGGTAAAAAGATTTTCTACATTCAGTGATCTGATAATGGGCAAGTTTGCAATAGATTTGATTGAGCGTGAATATGAAACTAGCTACTCCAAGGAAACCCAAGATGGAAGAACCATTAAGCGGCCCATCAAGTCTTCCGGCTGGAAATAATTTAGTACTGAAAGCCAAAATCAGTGGATATCCGGAGCCAAAGGTCAAATGGCTGAAGGATGGAAAACCTGTCCGACCTGGGGTTATCATCTCCCAATTGCCCGACGGAACACTTTCTCTTGAAATCGAAAATTGCAAGGAATCTGACGGTGGAAAATATTCTCTGCTTTTGTCGAATGATCACGGAGACGTGGAAGAATCCCTTAATGTTACAATTACCCGTAAGAAAGAGTCACTCTTCAGAAAATTACATTTTAGTCTCGCCAAATATATTTCTGCAATTTATTTTTGCACGTATGAATTTTCCAGCTCCATTGCAAGAAGCGAAATTGGCTGAAAAGCTGAAGGATTTGAAGATCGTTGAAGGCACTCCTCTGAGTCTGACTGCAGTGGTGAAGGGCAACCCCCAACCCAAAATTACTCTTACGAAGAACAACGCGGAAGTGAAGCCGACTTTGACTCCAAAGGACAACCAGCTGGTCGTGTCATACAACAAGAAGGCTGAGATGAGCGATGCTGGGGAGTACGTGCTGAAGGCTGAAAACGAACTTGGCAGCGTTGATTGCAAAGGAAACGTTCAAGTCATCAGCCGAATGGGCGAAGGTCCTCCTTCCGCCCCTGTCATTAGCGGCTTCAACGATATGACCGTGGACGAAGGAGCGGATTTGATTGTCAGTGGAAATGTCAAAGGAAATCCTTTGCCATTCGTCAGCATCCGTGGTGTCAACGATTCTTTCGACTGCGCCTACGACGGTGAAAAGGTAGTCACTTCAGCCCTGCTTTTTAAATACATCCGAATTTGAATCAACTTGAGTAACAGAGATATAAATAGAGTGGAACCCCACTAATTTGACAACAGATGAACGTTGTGAAAGAGCAGCTGGTGTTGTTCATTATGATTGTCCCACGCTGTAGCAGTTGATAAATAGTCATAATTCTGTTTCAGTGTGAGGTGCCTGTTTCCGTTGACGTAGTTTTACTAACGTACAAATTAAATGAAAGTGAATGGTTTTCCAGGCGAGTTTGAAATTGGAAAACATGCGGATGGACAAAGCTGGAGAATACACAGTGGTGGCCAAGAATGACAGTGGCACTGTTGAGTCTCCATTCAAAGTCAACGTTCGAAAGATTTTCCAACCACCAAAGTTCGTGTCCAAATTCACTGACAATCAACAGGTAAATTTGGAAACAAGGAAAAAGACAGTGCTTGCATTGAAATGTTGGGACAATTTTGGAAATGCGTTGTATTTGATTGACAGATGCCATCACACGATGCAAAGTTCGGAGCCAGAATCAGTGGAATACCATTCCCCTCAATCAAATGGTTCAAGGATGGCAGCGAATTGAAAGATAGTGACAAATACAGATTTAAACGGGACGGGGATGTGATTAGCATGACTGTGACGAACTGCAACAATAGTGACATTGGCAAGTACTCCTGTCGTCTTTCCAATGAAGAGGGACAAGATGAATGCTTCGCCTTGTTGCAGATCGTGGACAGAATGTGAGCACCGCAAAATCTAAACCTCAAAGAATTTATGCAGTCTCTAAAGAATTTGAAAAACAAGTTTATGCGCATTTGCTTTTTGTGCAGTACAAGACACGAAAGATCCGCTGCTCCGTACTTTTTGAAAGAAATCGGTGACACGGAAGTTTACACCGGAATGACAGCCAAATTCACGGCTTGTGTGAATGGGACACCAGATCCTGAGTTCGAATGGTATCAAGACAACAGGAAACTGTTCAATGGAGACCGTGTCAGATTCGAGAAGGAAGGGGTGGGTCTTTTGAGACTGATCATTCATAACGTCACCATTGGGGATGTGGGAGAATACAAACTTCATATTTTCAATCCCAGTGGCGAGGCTCAAAGCACAGCAAGACTTACCATGGATAGTAAGTGCACAACTTTGTCATTTTGTAAAACCAATTTCGCTTTACATCAGTTCCAAAAATTACTCATTCTTTCATGATTTATTTTTATTCTGAAATTCATCCTTTACAAATTATTTTCATTCTGAAAATGCGCTTTCGTTTACAATTTACCTTCTTTGAGACTCATTATAATCCGTAACACATTCTTTATTGAGGCTGCACATTTTCCACTCTGGCAGGTCACACCAGCATAACTCAAATCAAATCTTTCTGGAAATATTCCAAGTAAGCTGTAGGGTTTGTGTCTGCCAGTCGTCACAGGAAGAAATAATGTAAACAGAGTAAACACATCGCTTTTCGTGTAGGGGATAGTGGTGTGTGTGTTTGTTGTTGTTGCATGAAAAGTGATGAAGTGGAATATTTGATTTCAGCTCTGGAAGATCGTCGGAAGAACCCAGTGGGCGACCAATATCTTGGCTTTGATCGGTTCCGCGATTCAGGTGTGCCAGTGCCATTAGCTGACAGACCTGTGATTACTCGAATGACGGAGAACGACCTTACCCTTGCATGGCGACCTTCATTACCCATCGGACCGCGTTTCCCGGTGACGTACACTGTCGAAATGTGTGCCTGTCCTGATTCTCCGTGGGTTCCAATTCACAAAGGTCTCCGCGGAACAAATGTAGATATTAGGGACCTGGATCCGTTCCAAGACTACAAATTCCGCATTCGTGTCGAAAATAGCCACGGACTCAGCGAACCTTCTCCCTACGTCATTACTCAAAGGTAAATTATCCTTGGTCGACTTTTCTCATTTCTACTCAACAGCCTTTTGTCCCAGTGGGAAAAAGTTTTTTTGAAATGAAACGGGTCTCTGTCCACCAAAGAAATGGTTACATATTGGTTAAAATTGTAGGTCTAAACTGAACATCACGCCTCCCGCATGGAAACCAGTGACTGTTCCAACAATTCCTAAAAATTACGATTTGGACCGACCTCCTCACGAAGGGTACTTGCACGCCCCCCGATTCCTGAACAGAGAAAACGACACACAATACGGTGTGAAGAATCACAATGCGAATGTGAACTTTTACGTGTACGGCTACCCGAAGCCGAGTGTTCGTATTCAGTACGATGGACGTGATATTCCGGACTACACGTTCACTTCTAACGGCCACTTGTACTTGTTCATCAATAGAATGAGCGATGACAAAGTAGGAACTTATGAAGCCATTGCTAAAAATGAGCACGGAGAAGCCCGACAACCAGTCAACATGCAACTCGCCGACTACCCGCGATTCATCACAAGACCCGATGAAACTTTTGCTCTCTCCAGAAGACATGTTAGAATTATTTCCAAAGTTTATGGAATACCCGTTCCCGAATTCAAATGGTGAGCATTCCACTCGATCAACATTTAGTGTTGTATTTCATGCTTAAATAATATCTGTAAATTGGTAACTAAATTAATTGATCACGTTTTCAATTGAAGGTTCAAAGACTGGCAACCCCTTGGAATTTCAAATCGCATTCGCAGTCAAATAATTGACGACCCACAAGATCCTTTCATGGTTACTGTCATTCTCACCATCGAAGATGTCATCCTTAAAGATCAAGGTCCGAAAACACAAATCAGTCATTATGAGTGACAAAGTTGAGTGGTTTGGAAAGGACTGTTTATTTTAGAAGTAAAATATTTTTGTGCAGGTTTGTACTCTTTGACTGCAACCAACGTAGCTGGCACTGTGCATCACAGTGTCATGATTCACGTAGAAGAAAATGAACACGAGTGGAATTGGTTGACCTACGGAAGACGAGGAGAGGTCTCCCTGAAAAATAAAAATGTGAATGATTATTATGACTTTGGTGATGAACTTGGACGAGGAACGCAGTCCATTTGTCACCACGTCGTTCAAAGAAGTTCCGGTATGTGCACATTGGGCAAATCTATTTTCATATAGAAGTAAATGTCATGCATGCAAAGTTCTTTAAGGTCAATTCATAATATTCTTCAAGATCTTTGTTATTAATAATTCATGCGTGTGTAAATCTGTGATAATGGTGATAGGAAAATCTTACGCTTCGAAGACAATGCGCGGGTCACACGGTGGGAGGTTGCAATGGATGAGGAATGAATATGAAATTCAGTCTGGACTCAACCACCGCAATTTGTCTCGTCTTATTGATGCATACCAAACTCCCAACAGCATTACACTCGTCAATGAATTGTAATCAGTGGCAATACCACAACTACTAATGTTTCATTAGGCAAAGCTAAAATGTTCGATTTTTTTATCTGAGTGCATAATTTATGAAAACTTGACTGATTTGCAGATCTAGCGGTGGAGAACTTTTGAAATATTGGATGAGGACTGAAAGTGTCACGGAGTCTGAACTGAGACTTTACATTATTGATATTTTATACGGTCTTGAATATATGCACGATAGAAATATTGGGCACTTGGGATTGACGGTCAGTTCATCAACTCTTTCACTAATCAAAATGAAGAAATGACTAACGAATATTTTATGACGGATTTTATTTGTTTTGTAAATTCTTCTCAGCCGGGCGACATCATATTTTCTCACCCAAACAACCGAGGTTTGAAAATATCAGATTTCGGGCTTGCTCGTCGTATAACGAGCAAATGGCAGCCATTGGATTATGGACAGCCTGAATTTGTCGCTCCAGAAGTTGCCAATGGTCAAGGGGTCGGTCTTCCAGCCGATCTTTGGTCCTTAGGCATTATTCTGTATTTGCTCATTAGTGGACGAACGCCTTTTAGAGGAAATAACGATATGGAGACTCTCATCAGCATTAAGGTGAACTTCTGTTTCCAGACTAGACTGCACCGGCAAAATTGATCACATGAAATAAGCATAGGGTTTTGTAATCCACGTTTTTTGTTAGGCTGGAAAATGGACCTTTGATGACTCATTTGCCGAAATATCTGAAGATTTGAGAGACTTGGTGAGAAAACTGTTAACATTTGATCCGTATACAAGAATAGATGTGAAGGGAGCTCTGAGTCATCCGTGGATCAGAAAAACCACCGTCTCAGACTACAAAATTAGGACTGATCGTATGTCTTCATATTACAACCTTTTGAGGTAAGGCTACTCGCAATAATACCATTCACAAGATACAAATTCGGGTGATGGTAATGGGCGTCTAACTGGAAAGTGACTATGAAATAGAAAATGGTACGACAATGCCAACTGCCGAGACGTTTACAGAAGAAGACCTTTGTCAGGCGCCTTCACTCATCCATCTAGAATGGTGTACCCTCCAGGAGTCGAAGATACTCCTGAAAGAGCGTACAGTCCGAAAGAATTTAATATTGATAACTATCCCCGACCTGATCTTGACTATGAAATCGGCGTAGTAAAATCAGAGTCCCAGTAAGTCTTTCTTTCATTGCCTTGCAAAATACTGACATCATTTTTGCAAAGCCCATTGATATTCATTTTGCAAAAAATATTCGTGTGTTTCAAAGATCAAAAATGTAAAAGAGACGTTGAATGTTTTTACAGCGCTTTGACTTGTATTTTGTATTTTCACTTAGTTACCAAAATGGTCCAGACACGTACTTATTGCAACTGAGGGATGCAGATTTCCCTGTGAGACTTCGTCAATACATGAAAGTCGCAGCAAGTCGATCTCCATCCTTTGCTTTGCAAATCAAGGGGACAACGTTCGAGAGAAATGTAAGAGAAGGCATTTGAAAACGAACTTTGTTAATTGCTATTTAATAAAAAAGTGGGATCGATGTGAATTTGTTGAAACGAATGATATGGACAGATGCCAGTGATACGGGAAAGAAGACGCTTTACGGATGTGATGGATGAAGAAGTGGACGACGAAAGAAAGACGAGAATTAGTCAATACGGTGATGGCCCTTGGAATTCTGAGCCTCGAAGATTACGGCACGAAGTTGGGGCGCGGCTGGACACAGCGGCTGAGGCAGAAGCTTTCATTTCAATGAAGAGAGACGGGCGAGAACCGATTTTCAGAGAAAAACCCCCACTGTCCTACAATTTCCTTCCCGAGAACGAAATTGAAATTCGCGTGGTTGTGGATGGAACCCCCGAGGCGACGGTGCAATGGTTCAAGTAATATTTCCAGTTCTGACGGAACTAAAAAACTAAATTCGTTTTGCGCTTAAATCCGTTTTGATTAACTTTGTTGGAATTTTTAGAAACGATCTTGTCCTTGCTGATACGGCTCGAATGAAATTGTCTGACAAATCCTTAAAAATTGCCAATGCAAAAGAAACGGATGGTGGGCAATACAAAGTGGTAGCAAGAAACAAGAACGGTCAGGCGATTGCTCGTTTCCGCCTTCACTACATCACGGGAGAGACTCAATCGGAAATGAAACAAGAGTTGGATTATTCCGTTGAAAGCAAACCGATTGAGAAAAGTGAGAGTGGAATTGACACGGGAAGCTTCCAAGACTTTAACGGAAAGTTGAAAAAGAAGGAGAAACTTTTATTATTGGAAGATGTGGACGGGAAAGAGTTTGAAGTTTTACGAAGTCTACGTCACGTTCACATTGCCAATCTGACTCAAGCGTTTGGCAACTCTTGCGTGTTGGAACTGGGCGATGGCGAGTGGGGAGACGTTGTCAGTGTCCTCAGTCAGGGAGACTACAACGAACAAATTCTTTCCACAATTCTCATCCAGGTATTCTTTCCTTCTAAATCTTTTCTACTTCTCACCAACTCCCTTTTATTCCTGAAACAAACTAATTGCAGATACCGAAACGAATGTTGAAAACAGCTGATTAGTTCTTTTTTAATTTGGTAGACCCTTGATGCCCTTCAGTACCTTCAATGGCGTGGCCTTGCCCTCCTCAATTTGAATCCCAAGAGTATACTCATCAACTCTGTTCACAATCCGTACACCAAACTGGTTGACTTTTCTGCCTGTCAAAGCGTCTCCAAAATTGGCAACCGCGTTCAACTCCGCACCTCTATCGAATTTGCTGGTAAAAACTGTAAAAGAATTTGATGAATGAAGGGATGATTATGATTTGATGAACGAAGGGGAATGGAATGGGAAGTGATATTAAGCTGCTTTTGTTTGCGTGCAGCTCCCGAGCTTCTGAATGACGAGAGTGCCCAGAGCCAGAGTGACATTTGGTCTTTGGGAGTTGTCCTGTACATTTTACTGTCCGGCGTGTCACCGTATTTGGGCGAGAGTGAGGAAGAAACGAAGCAGAACGTTACCTATGTCCGCTTCCGATTTGAACATCTGTTCAAAGAAGTGACGCAGGAAGCCACCCGACTCGTCATGCTCATCTTCAAGCGATCTCCATTGTACGTAAACCCTATCCACTGTCAATAATCATCATAGTCTCTTCTTCCCCATGCCTAAAAACATTCTAACAAACACATCACCATTCTTTTTTATCTTGCAAATCGCCATTTCATGTTTCACTTCTTTCAGTCAACTAACCAAACTTTCGTTTGTAAAAATTGGACTTAATTCCTCTTCTTCTCTCATTCTTCAGCTTTGCACTTTTCCATTAATTTTATTTTAGTCAAATTGCATTCATAAACTTAGAATAGCTGATGCTCATGAGCGGACGTCACTGACGTGCAACGCATTATTATATTGGTATTGGTGTTATGATGCATTGATACATAATATGCAGAATGTGGTGTACAGAAGCTACACATGTCTCAAGTCTCAAGTGAAGTCTGAACTTTCAGTTTCAATGATGGCTCGGTTGATTGATAAAGTGGTGTGGTGTGTGGTGTGGTTGGAGGGACGAAGCCTACAGAGTGGTGGTGATAGAAGATAGATGCACAAAAGGCTCTTTCTTTCTGTGCTACTGCCAATGCGTGGATTACGTGTAAGATTTGTGTGGTTTGATAAAGGCAGAGCAAAGTGCTGTAAATACTTTCTCAACCTTCAACGTGACTTCTGTTCTTCGCAGTCTCAGTTTTTGCTTCTGTTTACACTGATGACTGTGATCACTGAACATCATCAGTTGAGCCAGTTGGGCGTAGAAAATGCAGAGAATAAAATTAGATTTAGCGTGAATTATCGAAGCAGTGCTAAAGATGCAGCATGATGCAGATTCACTGAATTCTGTTATACACTTCCAGTCTCAACAGTCTCAACAGTCTCAAGTCTCACGTTTTGCTTCTCACGCTCGTAGTGCAGTGCAGTGCGAGTGGATTTAGACAGGAGACTGAGTAGAGAGAGTGGACAAGAGTGAGTACAGTAGTCTGAGATACTTATAAGTAGTCTGAGATAAGTGTAATCAGAGTACACGAGTAGTGAGTAGTTACATTGTACATTTGACTCACATTTTATAGGCATAGTACAAATATTAGACAAATACTAGAGACAACGTTTACTGCCTCATCTGCAGCAGCAGTGCTACGCTGTACGTTGCTCTTCTAATCATTTATCGTGTCAGTCGGTAACACACCGTTTCCTTTCCCTCCATCCTCTTCTTCTTCTTCTTATCGTCTTACCTTATACAATCAGTCTTTTTTCCCTCATTTTTATGTGTCGTGTTACGAGAGAAGATTTCTGTTTTTAACAGTCCTTTCAAATGTTACGTGCTCGTCCTCACTCTTCCAACATCAACAAACTTTCGCTATTTTCAAATACACATAGTGTGCTGTAGGAGTAGTGTACAGTAATGCAACAATGAAAGATATATTTAGTCAAATGAGCAGTTTTCTGATGTCAATGTTCTTTTTCTTCTTTTTTATTCCACAGAAAGCGACCGAGCGCAGAGGAATTAGCTGATCACCGCTGGTTCTTGCCGTCCGACTTCATGTCCAAGAAAAGGGAGAGGGCTGTTTTCTCCGGGGAGAAACTGAAGGTGAATGCCATGCAATGCAACAGAACATGAATCATAATTGAGGGTGCACAGTGTGCAGCCTTTATTTATTTAATTATTAATTACAGCGCATTTAGTGCGGACTTAATTAGTGAAATGACTACAGCACTTGTGCATTGTGCTCCATTTACTTGCAGTTGGGTTGTTTCTTGTTTTTGTTGTTTTTGTTCAAGTGGATTGTAATAGTAGTTAGCTAAAGCAGATAATGACGATGCTACAAAAACTTGTATAGTTGTATGCGTCGAATTTAGTTGTATGCGTTGAGTTTAGTTGAAAAGATAAAGAGGGAAAAATGTTGCGGATTGTGTGGATGTATTTTGTAAGTTGGTACATGACGTGTTTCGGAACACGACTTGTTTGAGTAAGCTGAAGATGATGTTATTGAGATGTTATGATTATGTTGCGAATTGCGAGGATTTGGAGATGAGACGATAATTTTCGAGTTTAGTAGGGTGGTTGGACGCGGTGGTTGTTATTGAGTTGATTATAGACAGGTTATGGTACCAAGATAGGAAAGATAGGCGAGTTAAGCGGCAGGAGGAGCAGTGAAGTGGAGGTGAAGAGTAAACAAAGATGTGACTGTGTGTATTTTTGTTGCAGCCCTACCTGAGCAAGCACTAGGCCATCGTCCCATAAACCCAGCAGCCCATTAAAGAAGATCATCCACTCACGAGTAGTCAAGTAGAAATAAACTTTCTAATACACTTACTATATAAGAACAAGTTCAAATCTCAAATCATCTCACTTTATCGAATATCACCATGAGGGCTGCTGTCTTCGCTATCTTCCTACTTTTCTGCCTTTGGTCCTCTTGTCAGGGCAGGCCAGCAGATCACCAAGCCAGCGCTACCGGTACAGAAACTAAAAACTTGTCATTACACCAAACCTTTTTTCCAGTCTTCCAAAAAACAAATCGCCCATTTCGTCATTTCTTTTCAATCACTGTTTCCGCAAAATCTTAGTCTTCGCATACGTTGCACAAGTCCTCGGATTTCGTGAAAAAGTTTCTGAAGTTTCTTAAGTGTGTTTTCGGTCGTCTGAAATTCTGTTTCAACTTCATCTCAAGTCTCTTTAAATAATTTGCAGAACTGTCTTTTATTATTAAATGGAAGAAGTGGACTGTGTGGTTTAAAATTTTGATAGTTGATTTGGGAAGAGTTGGCGTATTGCGGATTGCAGTAGATTGAGTAGAAAAAGAAGTTGGGTTGTTGGGAAGAGTGAGATTGTGGTGGTTTGGGTGATTTGGTGTGAGTACTTGAAGGTGTTTTGATGATGGTTGTTCTTTTGTGTTATTTTGGATTGCAGGTCACCACGGACATCACAACGGGCGCGTGCAAATAAAAGTGTACAGAGGTCAGTCGAAACAACACGGTCACGGCTATGACTACTTCGCTCCATATGGTTACTGGGTCAGACAACCCCCAGATCATCAAGGCCATCACGGACACTACTAATAACTTATAAAATAAAACCTGTTTTTGTTATCTCTAATGTTATTCTCTACTATGACGCTCATTTCATTTCGCATATTAAAATATTTAGGAGTACAATATATTATCAACCGTGAATATTGAATATTATATAAATACCGATCCTCCACTTTACTGTTAAATATCATTTACATACAAACAAATATTAATATATTCGGGAGACCACGCATGTTAAAACACAATTAAAACATAATTATGGAATATAAAAAGAATTCCTTTTATTTACCAGCATCAGCCATTCTTAACACACTTCACACAATCCATCGTCTCATACTCAAATAAATAAATAACAACACCCTTGCTCCTTCATAACTACACAACTTACTCCACTTCTCCAGCATTATAACAAAACAATGCATTGTTGTACATGCAAACTTTCTTTCATTCAGTGCTGAGTAAGCGTTGATGCGAAATCCCACACTCGTCTGCTCACAATTGTCACAATCACATACCTCAGAGATGAGACCGCTTGATGAGACTACTAGACTAGGTCGCACAATGTGGTGGAAGCAAATTAATACGTAAAACATAAAAAGAGATTGGGCCAATTCACGACCCTTCGTATCGTAAGTTCGCTTCGTAAAAATACGTCATCATACGAAGGTTACAGATAAACCCCGTGAACGCCCTCGTCCAAAAATTGGAGTTACAAAAGCGG
>JABASD010002077.1:0-30441 GCA_019776165.1 Pogonognathellus flavescens
TAAACGCAACTAACTTAAATTCAACATTTTATCAACTAATTTCATTCATCATTTACAATTTTCCTTTCCTAACTAATATCCTTGGTAACACCACCCTTCATCAAATTCATATCATTTGCATAATGCATGTAATTTTTTAATTCTGTGAAGGTAAACTGTCTGTACTTAACGGAGTCGTCTAAAACTTACATTTGTTACGGCGAAGCGGTTCCAATAATAACATTGAATACCTCCACCCTAGTATTAATCATTCATACTGTAAAAATGAGGCCATCAGCGTAAAGTCACTTTAGAACTTTAACATGCAAATCGACTTTTTCTACCAGATTTCTTCTTTTTCCTTATACTTCGACAAAAAAGAAAAAAGATTCTCTAGTAAACAATTCATCATCTCTATATATAGCAAGGCAAAGTAAGTGTTTATTATTTAATAAGCGGTATGCCATGAATCATTTCATTGCAAATTTAATGCCTCCCCCAGTGAGATAGGGTAAACTGTGTACATATTTACTGCGTTTATTTACAACATGCAGGTACTTAGTAGAAAGCAAGAAACACGATAATGCTGATAAGATCCCTGATACTAAGATCAACGTAGCAAGCATAATGTTAGTGTGAGAAATCCTGAAGAGTATTTATTCAATAGAAGTACAATTACGAACATGAAACTCTCTTTCCTCATCTTATACATGTAGCAGGTAATGTATACATATAAAATTATAAATTGGACTGTATCATGATCTTATAATGAATTGTTATGCTTCATCTTTTGTTAAGGTATTTATTTAAGTGCAGGGAAATCTTATAGGATGAAATACGAGTTTCGTAATTGAAACATTGAAAGATAAAACCCCAAAAGGATTGTTTTTGCATAATTTAGAGTATTCCTTTATTCCTCGAATTAACTAATACTCTGCTGGTGCATGTTGTTTCTTGGGTATTGCTGCATTATATTATTACGAGAAGAGATGTTTACATTTACCCGATGCAAGACGCAAAAGGCTTCCGCCAATTATTTTGCCTTATACATCTTATTATGCCTTCCGGTGGGATTGAGATTAATGAACCGTGTCGTAAAAGTTTGGTAAACTCATCTGAGCACTCATCTCTGCGTGGGGATCACAACAATACAATCTTACCGTATAGGTAGACACAAACCCGTCTGTAAATTGCATGTATAAACTGGTAACAACGTCATTGCATCGAACCTCCCACAGTCCCAGTAAGTATTACAACAAATGAATACAGAATGCAGTATTATACTTATTGCTATAATCATTATATTTTTACTCTGTATGTTTGGTCAGTGAAGAAGTGAAGGAAAACACAATGCAATGGTTATTCGCCTTGAATTGAGCATTAGTAGTCTACGTGGCAAATGAAGATCCTCTAAGGAATTCATAATGAAAACTGCACTAAGCCAAGCCTAGTGTAGCCATTGCAGCTCTTTTCTCTTTTTACATGCGATGCAACCATTTTCATAGATGCTAATAAGTAATAGTTGAAAAGAAAAAGATTCGTTCCGACTTTGTTCCCGAAAAATATTTTTGGATAATCCCAAATTTTATTCTATCATACGATTAATAGATACACTCACGTCTATGCATTGTTCGTGAATAACTGAGTTTGGGTTTGTAATGTATTTATGTTTGTGTTTGTAAGCAATAAAGTAGCAAGTAATGACTTTTCCTAATAACCTTCTTAGAAATATATTTTAGACAATACAAAACTCTAGTCATTTATCTTTCTTCAGCTTAGGTGCCTATTGTAATCAAAATACATTACCTTGTTGACTTCATTTGTCTTTTTCTCATTTTGATTTGTTCGCAGTTATTCTGTAACAGGACAATTCAAAGACTAAAAGAAGGTAGCTTATAAGTACCTGTGTAGTCGTACATACTGTTGTTCTTACAATAAGTAATAAAATTACAGAAATTATTTCCTTATAAGTGCATCCAATGAATAAAGGGAGAGTTAAAAACAATAAAGGCAAAACTACGATTTCTATTATATTACTAAATCAATGATGTGTTCAAATGGAAGTTGAAGAGTGACACTTGCAGATATTTTATGTAGTTTGAACAAAGGTTCCTAGCAAGGAAAGTCTATTCAAAGTTAGTCCGTTGGTATTTGCATACTTTCAGCAGCCAAGGTTCATTTACCCATATTTATCAATTTATGTGGTAGACAGGTGTAATGATGTTTCATTTTTCACCATGTAAGTATTTTACTGTTTGAGATTTCAGTCTAAATTCGTCCTTGCAAATGGAATTTGTGTAAATTGGATTAGGTAGACTGTTTCGTGTCTCTGTAAAGCTTTCATCTAGGTTTTCTACTTTTAGAACTTTTGCCAATTCACAAATCTAGTGATACTTCCTGTACAATTTGTTTGTACAGATTACTAAATTTTTTCTATTGTAGGCAGATTAGAAAGAATTTCATATACTTTCATTTTAGTTTTCAAGCGAATCCTGATATAATATTTATATTTGGTATACCTAACCCAACAAAATATGAAGATGCAGAAATGTTCAAAGTACAATTGTATAGATATTGTTAATAAGCTTTCATAGTGATCTCGTAATCGTGTCTTGAAAATATTATTGAAGACATAATGCACTTTACAATAACTATGTCTGGTTTATATCCTTAGCTAGTAAGAAGTAAAAATTGTTGGGTAGGTACTTTAAAATTTGAGGTGATCAGGTAGTGCTGTTATAAAAATGTATCATAAATCTCCATCCGTCTAACCATCAGGCGATTTTGTCCTGTCTCTTCTTGTCAGATCATCATATCATCAGTCTTTGTTTTGCTGCCCTACTTCCTCTACATGTTATTAATTTCCATTTGAACTCACATACACAAAACTAAAATACAGACTGCTGCAGCACTGCCTTTTTACATCATAACTGTCATAGAACGTCTTTTGGATAAGCTGCAGATACACATTGACTTGTCAGGTGTAGATATTTTTCAGTAAGATTAGCATTAAGATAAATTTACAACAGTAAAGTCGATGTGCTGATATCCCATTATGTCAACAGTCAAATAAATATTATTAGATATTTCCTTTGTACTCGCCAAATCTCAAAACATGAAGTTAAACTTACACTGTACATTTCTTCACTTCAATAAGGAACTCGTTATGTGTTCCATGTATTGTAAGTGCACAAAATGCAGCTACTATTTACTTTTTCTTTTGTAATGGGCATAAAGTAACTATTAGGAAGAACGGAAGAAACATACAGAGTACATAAGGGTTTGTTGGCCTCTGGAAATTATCATTTTAGTGATGTACTTCGTACGTGTAAAAAGCAATTTAATAAATGTCTTCGAGTTGGGTACGTTAACATTATTCCGTTCACAAAGTCGTATTACGAAAGTAGTTGTGATTGTAAAGCTCTTAATGTAAATGTTTCTGTTTACTCTCTGTGGGATGCGAATAGAGAAAAACTCGAAATGAAATCCAAAGGTACTAATTTCTCTACAGACACATGTGAAATTTCTATACCAATAAAATATTATTACACTGAGTGAGTGTGAGTAGCATATAGACAGCAAATATTATTTGCAGCAGCAGCAGCAGCAGCAGCTTTCTTTAGCATCATATTGTGAGATTGATTTAGAAAGATGCATTTCGTGCTTAACCAAATTAACCATTCACGATCTTGCCCATAGTGTTTCTGGGAACGTGAACTTGAACAACTTTTCATTCACAAGATTTATAACCTACCTATAGGTATTGTATTTTACACTACAGGGGATAGTAAAAAGTAATGTAGTTTTGGAGTAATGTAAAGAATTAGCCTTACACACACAATTATACCGGTTTACCTTTGGTTTCCTATGTCTATTCATGTGTTGTACGAGTGTAATATTAGCTAGGTGATAATTGTTGCTCACAGTTGTGTAGAAAACAATTCAATGTGTTATTTAAGCTTGAAGCTTTTAATTTGGGTTATCATTTAACATGTAAGTAGGTACATCCTTATATCCTCTATCTATAGTAGTATAGACAATCTCCACAACTGACATTTCATCACAACATTATCTCATTATCTGTAAATGCAGATTGATGAGCGCTGCAGCTTCAATTCATCATTTGATCTTCGTATGTAAAGAGATAAGAATACTTGATTTGTAGATTTCTCTATGGTTAATTATTAGTACGCGATTAAAAATTCACCTTAACAAAATCTCATTAACGAGCAGTACAAGAACATGGGGCTGCTCATCAAACAGAAAACACGCAAAGCCTACTTTTATGCACTTTTTACATCTCTTCTTCTGTCAGATGGTTATAAAAGTAATTCATTATTCATTTATGACAAATAAAAGTTCAAATGGAGAGTTTTGTAAGACTTTAGGTGTTACTCACCTTAATACCTTTGCTATTTGCGCCTGTGCTGAATGTTCATAATCTTAATGAGGCGATTTAGGTGAGTAGGTAATCTAAATATTGTATGTTTCTATCTTTAGCTCTTCGCACTTTTCTATTCATGTAAGAATACATTTTTAAAGGTCTCGTGAAAATATACCTACTTACTCTATGTAGGTACTCACGTAGAAGAGTGTTTAAAAAAGTAACACACAATTTCTACATTTATTTCTTTGCCCTATTCAGATATTATTTTTACAGCTGCATTAGAGATACGAGCATGGCTGTGAAGAGATATTAACTTATGTACAAACTCAGACTTACTAATCTAATCGCATCTCATTTTACACCTGTGTGAAGAAGAGAACTTGCAAATCTTTAAGGTACATGTATGAAACCCAGCTTAATTCACATGCCATATTTGTATTGGGATGCTGCTGTGAAAGATATCGGGATTCAATTTTTGCCTTTGTGTTACACTACGACTACACAAGCTCTAATACAAATACTACTACGTGGTCAATATTTCCTACAGAGATTCTGTTTGCCAAATTGGTAACGACATTGAATTTTGGTCATCACCTCCAATTCCTTTACATTCTTGACTTTTCGTAAAGTAGTGTTGAAAAGGAGCTCAATGTTACCAGTAAAAGGATTTTGATGTCAACACTCATATTGCAGTGTAGCATGCTACATTTGGAAACCTCAAATCCTCATGCCATGTGCCAAAGTCATCACTGTAGTATTTTAAGTTGTCAGCCTGATTTTTCTCTTTGTGGGCTGCTTATTCGTTTCTGGTTTCGATTTCCAATGGTGGTTGGTTTGGTTGTCTGCGTCATATTTATATCTGGTTTTTGCATCTAAGATATACTAAACCTTTCGTTTGAACGTGTGTGTATATAATACATTCTAGAATTCCTTTGACAAATAAAAAAGATTACTAGGACCCACCGTTCTCAGATTTATTGCTTTGTAGCTACATCAAGAAAATAATGATATTATCTATGCACTCGCATTATAATATTCATATATACTTTTTCGCTTTGTGGTTTCCCTTCTTTATACGTTTCTTCTTGTGAATAACAATAATAATCATGTACATTTTCCCCTTTATTTTGCGAAAGAAAATTTGTTTCCTTTTTGTCAACCAGGTGCATTGTAAAGTATAAGTTTTACTGCTTTTTCATTGATCTGCTAACTGCTACATTGCTAGAAGGGTGTTGCTACTTTCCTTATAATAATTTGCTTGGTCTCGTCACATATATACGTTTAATGCGATTATCATTTCATTCTTTTTTGGCTTTTTCTTACAGGATTATGGGCAGTGATCCACTTGGCTGGTACCGGAGTTAAATCTAGCAGCCAAAACGGGGGTGATGATGAGCAACAATTAAGAACAGCTCTCGAGGTCACTGTGGTTGGGATGCTGAGACTCATTCGAGCTTGTTTACCACACCTCTCTGCTGCCAAAGGTATTAATCTCTTACTGACAGCTAACTTAATTCGCATATTATTACAGCCAATTTATATTCAGTCGGTCACATTAACCACGTTTACTCGATATGTCGTTTATTGTGTACACAATGAAAGAGCCAAAAGTTCAAACATAAAGACCTTTACTGCTTCGAATGTAGGTATTGCATTAAATTCGTGGTTTTCAAAAGATAATCAGTTTTGCTTCGGTAAACTGTACAATTGAAAATTGTTTGACTCTATAAGATACACACATGGAATATATTATTGTTATTGTTGTTACTGGTCATTGGTTAGCCTTCTAAAACAATCATCTTGCAAACAAGACTTGAATTATTGTTCAGTAGTAAAAATGGTAACTGGTTATTGCAGATGAAGTTCATAGTAGTAGGTACTAGGTTAGTTAAAAGTAGGTACTTCAAAAAATAATTGAACCGGAAGACTTTGAGAGGAAATTTTTTTGTTTGTTTTTCTGTAAGCACTCTATTACATGAATGTTTAATCAACTTGTATGATGATCCTCCATTTATTGACTAATTGCAAGAATAATGAATAGATGTGGTTTGTACCACGGGAGTTTCTTGTTATATAACTTCCTCGGTACAAAATTGCTTTATTACTGTTATGCATATGTAAACTTGATCTTGATTTATTCGCCTCCAGCGAAGCTATGCATGGAATGTGTACTTACAATACGGATACAGCTCCAAGGGACAAAAGTTGCGTAACCTTAGCCATCAGAGCTAGAGAAGTCAACTTATTTGCAACTCAAAGTGTTTGTTCTTCTTACCGCATAGGGCATAGGTACAAAATGGTTAATTTATCTGCACAACAGACAAATTAGAACTTTATTGCTCAGTTTGCTACATAACAATTTTAACTGAAATCTTCATCCGTAAGTAATTGTATTTAGAATTTAATTGCAATGTGGTTCCCCTAGAATTAAGCTACCAGTATAGCAATAAAGTGGCAATAAAATTAATGTTGGAGATTGTTGTTCCAACAAATAACGTGCTGTAACCTCCCTTGTAGCAGCAAACAATTTCATTTTATTAATGAGTGTTTATTTTATTGAATAATCTTTAGCAGGATGTAATATAAAAATGTATAGAGGGACCTTGTCCTTTGCTGAGGTACAATGCAAAGCGTCCTACCTGCAGGTACAAGACACTGGGCAACCTTTGGGGATTGACGTGACTTAGAACCTCCAATAAATGTTTGCATTTATTTCATAAAGTAGGCCTTATGATTATAAATTTGCATATAATGACATGCATGAGAGCCTTATCTGCATTTAAAGTTTGTGGATGATGTCCTGAATTCTGAGAAGAGAGGGATCCACCTTATGTTTAAGTGTCAACCCTGATAAAGTCAAAGTCAAACCACAATGAACTGCCAGACAAAGCTTAATTGGAGCCTCTATAGGAGTCTATAGTGTTATTAAGCTGATTATAGTGTGTAAGTTTTTGCATGTGAATGTGAATGTCAAATCATGATAATATTATTCATATTGTTACGTAACAAATTATTTTGTTCAGGAAATCAATACGCTAAATTGTTAAAGCAACTAAACTGAATTTGCACACAAAGAAGCCAGACACGAATCATCCAAGAAAGATCCAACCACATATCATTATTCTGTGCATCAGTGGAGACCAGTTATTTATTCTATTGGCATAATTTAACTTGCATTTGGATGCTGAATACATCTCGAATGATTGAATAATGATAATGATGTCTATTATCCTCTTCGGAGAAGTGAGTGTCTCTGTCTGCTTGAATAAAATTACGAATTACACGCTCCCTATGCATGTGTATGTAAGTGCTTCAATTAGCCAGCATATCAGTTTCTTTCAAGAAGAGTTTCTATATTTGCATGCAACTAGTCTTAAAAGAACTCTCAGTTGGAATAGCATCACGTTGAGCAGTAGACCATTGTAGTTATTGTAAGTTATTCAATGCATGCCGCTGTTATTTACAAAGACTGACTTACTTCAGTAGTTTAACAATCTTTTTTATTTTATTTGGGTTACATTTAATTCTTGTCTTACTGAAACTGCAGATTTTTTAGCTATAAGTACAGCTGGTGATGTTATTACATAAACTACAACAGGGTACCTTACGTAATAAAATATATTTAAATATCAGAATGAAATTTTTGAATACTGATTGTTCTAGTAGACAGATATTTTCCATTTTCGATTCTGTATTACAGTATTAAGTATGTCTAAAACGTACAGTTTTGTTCATATTTGATTTATCTCCTGTTTTCTTTAATTTCACCCTAATTCTAGTACCTATGTAGAAAATTAATAGTTTCTAGTTTCTCAATCTCAACTATTATTTCAAAACAAATGTGTTTGGATGGATCTTTTAGGCAAAAACTATTAAATTTATGTTTGTGCATAAGACGTAGTTCCCATTTGTATTTATATTTTACAACTTGCGATATATGCCGAAATAGTTATTTGGAATACAATGATATAATATAAATTTACATAAAACATTTCGTTCACACCCGTCTACATGTGATTACGTTTTTTTGGAAGATATGAATTTTTGTTGTTGTGATTCACTTTGCGAATCTTTGGCACTACTAGAAATGAGATAAGGATACGTTTCATAATGGCGTTTAGTTTTTGACCAAGGCAATCTACGAAAAAACTTCGTTGATTCTACTAGTATATTCATTTGACATTCAAAGATAGTATAGCTTCATCTATAGTGTACTACAGTACTAAATACAATTACCAGCAATACGACTCCAAGGTGCATACAAATTCCTTAATGAAAAAATTAAGAAAATGTTCACACAGCACAATTAACATTTCTGAGCTGATCACTCACCATAGGTTGTCCCAATACATGCATATTTAAGTAGACACACACACAAAAAGTATAGTAATTGCTCTCCGCTAAAAACAACAAGCATAAATAATGGATTAAGAATAGTAACTGCCATACCATTCTACTACAATGACTATCATGTCACGTAATTTTATAATTTTAATGCGGTTTGCCTTGCAGATTATTTTGTGGCTCTTGTTTACAAGAGAAGTAAGTTATGCGAAGCATTTAAATGAATTCATCAAGTTATTTCAGAAACAATTATTACCTGTAAAACTGCACCTGCTTTGTATGGACTCTTGTCGCTAAAGTAAATTTCGAGACATGATGCACAGGAATTAATGTATTCTACTTTAAACGCAACTCACATACCTATTTGTATGTAGCACATGTATGTATTTCACATAGGCAATATGTGTCATAAACTTTAATTGCAGGGTTGTAGTAAGGATAAATTTTATTGAAAATTTAATGCCCTCATATATGCAACAGAAAGAAAAGTGGTAATAATTTTAGCAAACTACAAGCAAAACGTGACGAAAATGCTGTGATCCATCGTGTGAATCTCATCAGGCCCTCATAATTATAACTGACCACAAAAACGCAACATGTGTTATATCAGTAGTGCACACTATTATAAAAGTGACTACTACTGAAATAACATTTTCTTCACATCATATTGTATTTTAATATTGCGAAAATATCGATGAATACACAGAATCTTCACTGTTGTAAGAATAGTGGCAGTAGTAAATTTCATTCAACCGTTCAATGGTTATAGCAGAGAAAGCGCATTTAAAATTACAGAACAGGCCTGTCTCCCCACAAATCAGCTCGTTTAAAATTTGGATTCACATCGTGCATAAAATATTCACATTGATTAGAACACAAACTCAAAAAATTGAAGTAAAAGCTTAGTTAGTATAGGTAAGGTGTATCGGCTAAAAACAGAACACAAGGCTGATATTTTACAAAAGTGACTTCTAGTAATTTATTGAATAGTGAATTCGCACATAAATGCAGGCAATGTTGAGTCTAGTATACCTAAGACTAAAACACATAATATTTTATAAGTACATCGCACACTTATTGCTACTTAGACAGTGAACAACGAATCGACTGTCACGAAATAACAAGTGAATATAAAGTAACGGCATGGCATAAAAGATTTCTGTGTATTGCCAATCAGTAGAGAATTGATGATTGCAATAACATACATACAATATTATACATTATAAGGCTTTGTGGAAGTATAGCGAATATTTTACTGATAGTCATATACAGAGTCTGTATAATAAAGAGTCATACTTCTCGTAAGATGTATTTACGGCTTGGGGCCTGGCTGACGCCAAAAATGTCAAGTCATTCAGCTAACGCTTACCAAGTCGATAGATAGATGAATGAGATAATAAATAAATAACCATGTGCTATAATGGGTTGGACAGTGCACTGGTCGGAAGTGAATCGACGGTTGTAGCAGAAGTAGCAGAAGTTTGCCTTTTACTTATAAAGCCCTACCTGTATTCGAAATCATTATACCAAATAAGATATTATATTACCTAAAGAGACATTATTGCATAAAAACTTTGTCAGGCCCTGTAGGAATAATCCTTCTAACACATCCATCAGTCTGAATTATCACAGTAGTTGTTCATGTAAACGTAATCAATGCTTTTATTAAAATGAGTTGCAAAAGAAGCAGAGTGCCACTGCCACCTGAGTCTTGAGTTTCCTGAGTAGTTGAATTTTAGTAGAATCAACATGACACTACAGTTATAGTATATAGTGGGGCAGAATATTATTCTGTCGACTGTACCTGCGCCAAACAGATTACACCTGATAGACAAATGTCCCATGTCATGACTAGCAGTTTGCTCAATTCGAATGCAAAATCTCGTTGTTTCGATGGCCACACGAAATCCTGGCGATATAACACAACTTTATAGTCAAGGAAAATATATTTTATATGATACAACCCACAATTGAGAAAACTTGTAACGTTATATACATCGTAGACGTATTCTAAACACACTTACGGCGTTCCTTAATATTTAGGACATTCAAATTCGAATCGACTTGATGTCTGTGCACAACCCAGATGATAAATAACATAGCAACATGTCTTCTCTTACGTATGTACACGTTTAACACAATAATTGTTGCAAGACACACTCCCATAACTCTTAGGCCCTTCATTTGACATTTATTAATAATGCCTATATACTTGCGACTACTGCTGCTAAAACTGTACCGTATTTAGCAACAAATGTATGGAATACACATAGCCGCCTGCATAACTCATGAAGATAGTAGTTGTGTTTGTTTGTGTGTAACTGTATACGTTTATATTTATTTTCCTTCTTGATTCGCAGTGAGATATCCTTTGTATTCTGTGTAGTGTGAACAAAGTCGTTTCTTTGCATTTAACCGCAGGTCGATCGATAGAAAAACAAGATCGATAATCGAATCGCCAAAATGCAATAGCGTTACTCTTCTGGTATCATATTGTACATAAGTCAGGATTGTAGTATCACTACAAGCACTTACTTAGCACTCGATCGTGGTTATCCTGTGAAACAGAGGCTAAACATGAGGACCGAGGTCAATTCCTTTACATACATACTTTACTTACTGTATACACCTGAACTGACACTTGGCAGAGTTATATAGAGATATATCAATGTTAACCTATGCTGCACCTGCTTTGACGAATTGCAGTACACAAGATCATCATATATTAGTGTAAACACTTTAAGGGATAATTTCCAACTGGTTTCGCTACCAATTATGTAGATTATTCCGTTGTTTTGAACCTACAAGCATTTTTAATGGAGCATCAGTAATGCGAAACCAGCTCATGTTTATGCAGTCTTGTAGAAACTGAACGTAAAACATTGCAAAAATCGTCGCTATGCATTGGAACTCTTCCAAACTTCCAATAATACAAATGCTCTGCACAAATCTAAACTGCAGATAGAAATACCTACATAGAAACATACAGCGAAATGAACTTATATAAATCTGTAATCAAGTTGTATCCTTAATGTAATGTGTAACATTAATTTTTTGAAGTATGTTTCGTATAATAGTGTTCATTAGTTGTAAATTAAGCTGTTTTTCATTAATAGAAAAACGAATCACACTATTATCGTTGTTTACGTAGTAGTAGTAAATTCTAGAGGCAATATAAAGATAAGAGAGTATTATGTGGAGTAGAATCGCGTATTTTTATGTGTAAGCCATATCCTCTAGATCAGCGCGTAGTACACCACAAGCAAAACTGTTCATTGTGTGTAAGTATACCGAGCTAGCTTTAATATTCCACTTTCAGCTGAAAGAAATGGAAAAATATAAGGACAACACGAAGGCTAGGTATATACACATACAGTAACATGGCAATGATTATGTGTGATAATTTGAATAAAAATGGTGTCTAAAATTGTAATCATACCTAGATATCCTGCTACATATAAAAATAGCACGAAAAACATCAAAAAACGAACATCAATTATAATTTATGCGTGGATAATTTACCTACCTGGTAATTTGCATATTGTGTGTACATATTTGTAGGTAGGGATGTTATTTATTAACAATACCTATATACTTTGATTTATCAACGTTATGAAAAAATCCTTACACTGAAAGGCAGTATGTCACGGAATAGTAAAAAGGCTGACAATGACACTGAGCTACTTGCTTTCGTAAGCCAAAACATTTTTTGTGGCTGGCATCATCAAAGGATACTCTATTTTGTGTTTTGTCTGCTTATTGTTAGTAAATGTGACATGGAGAATATATATTTTGGAGTTGTGTGTTGTATTAAGAATACTACATTGAATGACACATAATGTAAAAGTACACTAATAATTTACTGAATGTTCCGGATGTGGATTTCAGGTCGATTGATCATTTTGGGTGCGGACGATGGGATGTCATTGGGACTTCGCGTATGGGGGTCTGGAGCCATTGGTGTCACTCATGGTGTGTGGACTGCCGCTCGCTTTGCTGCTGAAGGTTTGGCAGCCGGTCTTCGAGCTCAGTTGAGACCTCACGGTGTTCCAGTCGTTTCCCTTCATCCGGATGCTTTCTATGCCCAAAGGTAACTCATTCTTTATGGTTGGCAGTGCACTGGCCACTTTATATGTGCCATTATATTATTACACAGACCCATCAACTTGAATGCTATAAATTTTAATGTGCTGCGGTTTTCCTTTTTAGTAGTAGTTTTCAGCTTAGTACTTGAATTCAGCAGTTCGTGTAGCAAAACTTATATTGCTGTGTTATATTCGTGTAGAATTTGTAACAAAGCCAGAAAATGCTCATAAAACACATTAAGAAGAGAATCCTATCCGTTTTATTTGCCTTGTGCTTAATAGTCGTCCAAGTACATTGAGGTGCGCAATTCAGTCCGTAGCAGTACAAACAGTACATCTGAGGTATAAAATACGGTTAAATTATCCATTAGTTTTTACCGAATATATCAGTGTGCACTGTGCACACAGAGAAATGTCTACACAACGCAACCACACTACGTGTAATGACCAAAATCCTATTTTTGTCAAAGAAAACGTTTGTACTGCACCGCAACTTAAATACATTCCTTATTTAAGGCGTAAATTATATCAACTCAACAAATCTTCAGCCAAACCAATAAATGCATGTAATGTATTACTAC
Organism: Pogonognathellus flavescens; assembly: GCA_019776165.1. Classification (NCBI taxonomy): domain Eukaryota; kingdom Metazoa; phylum Arthropoda; class Collembola; order Entomobryomorpha; family Tomoceridae; genus Pogonognathellus; species Pogonognathellus flavescens. Next base: position 13,377 of record JABASD010002077.1, read on the forward strand.
TTAGTATGGCGATGTGCTTTCGTCTCACGTTTGAAATACATATACAAATAGTAGGTCACTGCAAAAAAATTGAGAATGTATTATAGCGACTGTATAGTAGAATACAAGTCCCAATTGAAAAGCAATTGGGATAATAATGGACTTCGCATTGTCGCATAAGCATACAATGCCTTCATACTTATTTTCTACTTTAAATGAATAATAAGATTGTTGCACGTCAGAAACACCCCATCAGGATTCCGGACTCCATTAACAGATCTCTTACTTTCGAAACGCCACACTGTTAAACAGTTGTAGAGTCAATGACAATAATTTTGGGGGTTTACTGTTAAGCGTAGCATTTCTGCAAAGACAATGGGGAAACTAATTTAAATACTTAATATTTTTCTAAGTACAACTAGCGACTTTACACACGCCTTTGCTAATGGCATTCGTATTTGGAATGCAGTGCACATGAAATTACAACTCGCTGCTGCATTCATTACAATGCAGAAATTAGCTCAAAAGATTTTCCACTTGTATCCCGTTTCATTACTATGCAGTGTAAATTATATGCCCCTTGAATATACACCTACAGAAGTTAAGGCAATTTTGATTGAATGTAAAAGACAGAATTGTAAAAGATGTTGGACGTGTAGCTAATGTCTCTTAAATTGCAATGTAACAATAATAATCTTGTAAACTTGGCAGATAGATATTATTACAAGCTGTAATCCACTTTTTCCTTAAATAGACCATTGTATTTGTATGCAGGTCTAATTTTTTGTCGCTCACGTTTTGGGATTAGTAGGAACTGCGAAAAGTAACTAGGCAGTTTTAAATCGGTCATTCATTCATTCACAACATGAGTGTCTGTAAATGAATGCTACATGCATCGAATATGAACTATGAGCCGTAACAGATCTGGTACTAATGATAGTGCACTTGTACTGACTTATTAGAGTGTGGGGGTGTTGCATTTATTTTTAGATTAGAATTAATTTGGCCAAGCAGTACTACCAGTAGGTAATGATTACAATTACAAAGGCATATAACACTTTTCTGGCATAATATAGCGATAAAGATAAATATTGCTTGAATAGTACAGTGAAGTTGGGAAATTCAGGCTATAAATAAGTCAGAGACGGAGAAACTTTGGCAAATTTCTCTGGTGAATTCGACTGATGCAGTTAAGTTGTGTGGATGCATTTCAAATACTAAATGCATAGAACACGCGTGTCTTGTATTGCAGAATTGCTGGCATTTATTTTTTACTTCATTTACAGAATATTAAACAGAATAATGAAATAATAATTATTATAATAGTAGATAGAAGTACTACTAAATAACATTATTACACAGCTTAGCTACTTAACTACTTGAATGGAGCTTTGAAAATTGATAAAGTATTTTATTATTCTAACATGTGTGGAGATATCAATTTACTGCATGCTTAGTTTTTAACACAAAGCACATAATAAATGGAATAGACACAAGACATTTCTTTTCAGAAGGAGTATGACTGCGTGGGTGGTGGATTAATTCTATTAAGCTGATTAGACACAGTAGCTGCAATGAAAGTCATGACTGTGACTAAATTAGAAGTTAACACAGTTGATATCTACATACAATACAGAAGCTCATTCATTTAAGTCAAGCACCTATAATTCCCTTTGGTGATTTCATAGTATTTGCATGTGCTGCTGGCTAAAATGGAAAATAAGTGGCATTATTTAATAATAATGGATGGTAAAGTATAAATATATATACCTATTGTATTTGCAGTTGCTTGCAGTTGCAGTATGCGTATAGTGTAGGTAATATAAAAATGATTAAACTGTTGCCCAATATTTGGACAATTTCTACTAAGTATGGCGTGTCAATGGCATATGATTTATAGAGGCTAATTGCTTTTGCCAATTTTAATTCGCTATGAGAGATTGGTTGAATGGTGAGTTAAAGTTTAAGTCATTGTGATTGTGGTCAACTCTACCAAGTCCTCGATTAGTAAAATCACACAAAATCATCGTCTCTCTGGTTCTGGTCTACCTTATTTCATCTCACCTCATTTTGTATCATTATTCAAATATCTTATAGGCTACTGCTTGCAGTACGTGCTTGAAATGATGAGATTTCCTTTTCCATGAGAGTGATCTCAAGATTGACAATGAGCTAAAAGCTTTGCAAAGTGCATGTTAAGGTTGTTATGAGGTACGTACCTAATTACTTAACGAGTCAGTGAATTGCCAGGTCAACTTTGAGATAGATTTGCCTGATGAAAGAGTAAGTGACCTCTGGATCAAGATTACCTTTCGTCTCCTTTTTCAGAATTACTACTTATATAGTATTTACATAATACACTTTTGTAGATGAACACACAATCCTATCATTATTGCCATGATTCTTGCCTTATTAAGATATTAACGTAATAAAATGTTTCTTTGCTCTTTACTGTTATCGTTTTGTCTTCAGGGTGTCTTCAGGGTGACAAAAAATGTCAATTGACTCATTAGTCAAGTTGAAACTTATGCAAATGACATGTAATACTCTCTAGGTAAAAGGAAAATGGAGATTATTACAATCTGCTTTTACTGCGTTGGCAAATCTGTCATTGTAAAGGATTCACATAATTGCATTGTATTATGTACTAACGCTGGTATACCTACTGATAGTATTACTAAAGGGCAACAAATTCTCATCCGTAATGGTAAAATAAATGCTTAAGTAGATTTCGCTATAGTGTGTAGAACAGTCATTAAAATATATCTTTAGACAACGCCTACAAGGTTGTCATTAGCAGAGTACACTTGTATATCTACTGTGTTTTCGCTCATTCACTCGTCGCATTGTCTTTGTCTTCTTTGCTTCGAGTGTATTGTACTAAACTGCTAAACACACAATCGTCGTCCTATGGACGTGGACAATTCTCATGAGAGATTTGACAAGCTTGCTGCGTGTATACATCTACCTCGTCCTACTTTCCATTGGAAACTTGCACCAAGAAAGATCTTCGTATATATAATATTCATATTAATATACGGATAGGTTATTTGCATTTTATATTAGCATAAAATCTGTGAGCGGATTTGCCAGCAGCCAAGATGGTCATTCTGGCATTTGCATTGATAATTATCTGTACATGATGTGTGCTAAAGGCAAAACTATAAGACTACTACTTACTACAGGTATAGGTATTAGCAGGTAGTTAAAAAACAAGCGAAAGTCTTTAATTTATGACCATTCGAATGGAGACCAAAGAAACGACAAAATGTAGTCAACTTTTACAATGAGCTGCCTGATACGCAATCATCTCCTTCTTAGGTATGTTTTCAGAGATCAACATTCGACTGTGAAATTCCATTTCGATTCATTGCAAGTTGTACTGCACATGGCTTCACGTAGGAAGAGAATTACAATAGGCCATAACACAATTATACAAAAGGAGTAACATGTACTGCATTAAAAGGATTAGTAACTTGTAACGACATTTCTGATCAATTTCATATTGCCAAATTCTATTTACTGTTTTATGCTGCTCCTTGTTCACGTATCTGTAGATGCACTTGTAAGGCGAATTACAGTACAATGTGCACATAACAATTTGAATAAAATTATGTTAGAAAACTTATGACATGACGATAATGTCTTATGTGTGCGCTCTGAATTTAGAAACTCTCCTTTCCGACGTCCGTAATTCCGTATAAAGCCTCTCTGTACTTTCTACTGTATCAACTTAAATATTCATAGGACGGATTTCTGTAGATTGATTGTCCAATAGAACCATAGTTGTTAAAATGATATAATGGAAGAATACGAAATGAATTGCAGTCTTATAAAATGTGTCTATAGTGTCTACACGAGTTTTAATAGGTACATTAATCCTTTTTAGTATAACTACCATCTAAGCAGATTAATAATTATGAGGACAATGACGAGGCATAAATACAAGCAGAAAGTATAAATCCATTTACTAGAAACTTGAGGGAAATCGATGTTTTTACAACATGTGTGTACACAATGTCAATGCAATATTGACTCTAAGTATTTCGCAGTTCATTGTAAACATGGATTCTCCATGGAAGTAATTAAAATAGTACTGCGGCAGATTTGCGGTTAGACATACCAGTATGCAGCAGTTTCCAGTGTATACAAAACATTACTACTTTTACTATCTGTGTGTATATGTGTCTATATGCTCTATATAGTAATGCTTTATTTGCTTCCTATATTGGTGCGAAACCAAGCATTGAGATAATAAACTCTCATACACCACAAAAGGACTACTACTCTAAACGTTGTAAACCCAAATGAAGCGGAAATTGAAATGATGTTTGCACTTAATTAATTCAACGAATCTGTTGTCTCTGGTCTGTGTAGCCTATAGGTATCTTTAGTCGATCGAGTATTCACTGGTATTGTGGAGTATATTCCAAAATGTTTACTTACGGTGTCACATTTACTTGTTCATATTAAGTTGATTGCATGCATCCTACAGCAATCAATGCTTTCACTTCACTTCAGTTCTGAGTAATTGTGTCAAAAATATTTGTCTTTGATGTTGTCCTCATTTTTATATCGTAGTATAAAACAATGCTGCAATAATTAGTAAAATATAGATATTATAGTTAGCAAACTATAATATTATAGACAAGCCGACTCAATTGGTAAAACAGTCCGTGTAGCTTACAATTGTTGTAAAGCTGTACACATGTAATAAAATATGCGTGAGACAAACATTTGATTCGTTAAGTTGTAAAGTTAAGTGTAAGTAAAAGCCTGCAATATTCTCTGTGAATATTCTATCTGTATACTGGTGCAAAAATAATTGTTTAAGCAAGAAACAAATACACCTCATTTTATTTTCATTGTTGACAACACTTGTAAAAAATGTCATTTGGGAATTAATTTTATTAGTTACTAAATCTAGTAGATTACTTTGGTTTCTTTTCTTGTCGGTCCACTATTAAGTTCATGTAAACTGATTCTTTTATTCATTTTTTCAGATTAAACGAGTTTCCAAAGCCCAGTATAGTTTATGAAGTCAAGAATGATCCATCCGTGCCTGGAAATGAAAATGCTACTCAAAAAGATCCTCTTGTATACGAAATCTTGTCATCGTATGCCATGAGAGCCGTTGAAGAATCTATTATGAGCATTCAACCCGAAGAAGCTTACGTGCTTGCACCATCCACCAGTTCCAGAATTAAGAGCATGATGATTGCATTTTCTCCTAGTTGCGTTTCGAATGCTGTACTTAAACAACACAAATACAACTCCACAGCTGCAGCAAAGGAATTCACGCACGTGTAATTGAAGATATTTCAGAACTAACTGTAACTGCATCTCCAATAAGTGGTGCCTTGCTTACCTATCTCTTGTGTGCAATTAAGATTGAAAATATTACTACACCTTTGCACTAGGATAAATTTAAGGTCTAAAATTTCGCTTCACTAAAAATAGTTTATGGCCGAACTGTCCCTACTTCATACAGTAGTTACATAGTGAAATGTGAATAAGACAGCCATTAAAATTGTAACACAAATATTATAGGTAAATGATTTTTCATGCGTTGCATTATTCACTAGCAAGTGAAACTGACTTGAGTTAAACAAATGAAGCGACTTTCCCTACATAAATTCCTACCCGTATTGTAGTGCATATCTACATACCTAGATATGTGTAGGTATGTACTATATTACTATTTATTGTGGTCCTTGTGTAAAGAAACTTAATTCCTATTAGAGGCTTTAGTTAACGTGTTGGGATCAAAAATGGGAATAATAAAAATAGGACTTTACTTAATGTTTCAATCAGTCATCTTTATATTTAACGGTTATTTCCAAACTTCATTCTGTATAAACTTACGAACTTGATTGCAGATATTGATCGGAAAAAGCTAAATATTTACAGTCAAAACTGTTAATAACTTAAATTAGTCTATCTACTTATTATTATTTAAGCACTATTAGCCAAAAATGTTAACTTGATATAATTAACACATCTAAATCATAAAAAATGAATAATATATTAGTAAAATATCTATAAAAACAAATGTGACCTCTGTCAAATGAACTGAACAATAATTTGCAGGTAGTAAAATCATGATACTTATTGTAATACACAAAGTGTACCACATTCACATGTTTCAGCTTGGGATTGCAGTTAATGTACACATGTATCACATCATGTATGTATTATATAGTTATTAAGTTAGAATGTTTGTTTATTTAATGTTTTTGTTAAGCTTCATCGTATGAATAAGATAACATTACGTGTACCGGTGTACCACACGAATGTGACTCAAAGTAAGAGTAATAATTTGTATTATTATAGTCTGCAATTACTGATTTGCCATAATGATTACAATATTATTTGGCGATACAATACATTTACAAGCCAATCATTATTGTCACTACTACTGCTAAGAAAACATGTTTATAGTAGATACTTAAGTGTTTAACAAAACAAAGAAAAGTATCATTAATAGTACATCTTAAGGAACAATAAATCTAATGTAAAATGTCAGCTAACTCCTTTATAGTCTATGTTGTTATTCGTTTAAAGGATGTAGTTAATGCAATTTGTTTTGTGTATGGAAGCAACTTAGAATGCATGTGGTGTACAATAAAGATGTATTTGCGATCACAATAAAAAGAAATTCCGTAAATTGATAAAAAAGTTACTGTTTTGGCAATTAAACGAACATACTATAACAAAACTATCCAGTAAAAGTAATATTATAGCTACAAGGCAAATCTCTATATATTTACTCAATGCGCACTTCGCACATATCGACCAACATTTAATTGGCATCTCTGGTAAAGTCGTAGGGAGCCCAAGACTTAAGAAAAGTCATAACTTTAGTTCGTTGCGTGTTGAAGTCATCTCTTTTTTGCTTTCTCCATAAGTGATGATCTAACTCCATCATGCCTCCCACTATTTCTTGGGCAAAGTTTGCAGGAAAGTTTCTTTCATCTTCGATAACGTGCGCAAAACCACTATCTAATCCAAAGTCTACACTGAAGTATGGAAGACCTTTAGGAACAGCTCTTCTTACATCCCGATCACGTAAATCAACTAGTTTTTTGTTCTGAGACCACTCCGTTTCACATTCTTGAATAGCTTTCTGAATTTGAAAATAATAATGTCAATAAGATTTTCAATAAAGTAGATGTACATATTCTATAATACTCCTAGATAATAATAAAACGTGTCAAATTGAATAATTACCTTAAAATATATAGGTGCCAATTCGCCAGTTTCTTTAGGCATAGGAATGCATTCTACATACATATGGGGCATCTTCTTCAAAAACACAGCAGTTTCGATAATAACAGCGTCTTGCTCAGCATCAGAATACATTTTCACAACAGCTTGTTTAAATTTCTAGAATTAAAAGAAAATAAATGATGAGAACGTTAATCTAAACCACACGCTCTATAAATCTCAGTAGGCGATCGATAATATAATGTTGCACCAGTTTCACTTAATTACAAGACACCAATGCTTTCAGCACGTCAATTATAAGCTCATCATAAATACGGGGACATTAATGTGTTGTTACTTGAACATTAAATAGTAATTACATAATAATTACGTACGAACCATTGAGCAAGCTATATAAATAGTAGGTAATGGCAAGATGGCTTGTTCAATTGGTATAATAAAGTTAAAAACAATTATTTTTGCAATTAATAAGTAAAAAAGCGAGTAAAAATACATTGGAAAAGTTGTACTTAATTAAGAAATTAATAACTAATCGAAATAGACCCCAACGTTCTTTTTTATGAATTACTAAAACCAAAATTAATTATCACTTACTTTCATTTCCTGCCACACGTCTTCATCTAGGTGAGTGGAAGATATTGTATGAAACATTGGGACAATCAAACAATGTCCTTCCGTCAAAGATTGGAAAGGAGGGACGCACAGATAACACTGCAATGCAAAATTTTATAATAAACCATAAATAAATGGACATTTTTTTATTCTTATAATTATAGTAGTTAAGCAAATGCATTCTAAACCGACCTTTTCGCCTATTGCAATAACTAAATGCTTTTGTAAACGTTTTCCATCAAAGCACCAATTGCAATCATCCAAAGTTTTTTGGTATTCTTTCTCATCATCCAAAACTTTACGAACTTCACGTTCATTATCTTTCAATATACTCTTGGAACTTCCAGCTTTATCGGCAAAAAGATCATCCACGTCGTACTCAGAATTTGCTTTCGCCCCCTACAACAAAAACAATTTCTTATAGCACATTTCACACAATTATTGCAACTTACAAACAATCGTAACATTGCTATTTAAAATGAATAAATAGAAGATAATATTACTTTTCCAGCTAAACGGGAAAACAGCGCATTTTCATCCTCTGCTGTATTCATCTTTTCCCTCTGGAACTGTAAATCAACATGGAAAATAAATTAAATTTGAATTGTATTTTCACCTTTGAAAGTTATGCAACATTTTAAATGATTATTGCATACCATGTTTTGAAGACTCTGCTTATCATCGTCAGGAAAGTATCGAACTCTTTGACCATCTTTGTGGGTCTCCGTAGGCTTGTCTTTAATTCTTCTACCTCTTCCTCCTTTTGCATGGTCCATGATAACCTTTGTGACAATTTTGGTTTTCTGTTCTCTGTCCTTTCCTGGGATGCCTCCACTTTTTATAAATTCTTGTCTATCCTTCTCATGTTTTTCAAAGCGTGCCTTCAGTTCGTCTAATAAAGACTGAAAAAAATTGTTCATTCGTATGAAAATGCACGTGTTCAACCACTTATGATAAGTACTAACAAGTCAATAAGTGCATACCTGGTTTTCCATCAATTCAGCTTTAAGAATCTTTGCACCCAATTCATTCATCTCCTTATCACTAAGTATTTTTTCCTCTTGAACTGTTTCGGGTTCCTCAATTAACTTTTCAGAGTTTTCAACCAGGCGATTCTGTTTGTTGTTAATTAAACTATGCGAAGTATTTTTTTGTCTAGGTGGTGAAATCGATTTTGATTTAGATCTTTCTCTTCTTATGGGTTTGGGAGAACGACTGCTGCTTGGGCTGTTTCTATTGTAATCTTCCGGTTTGTGGCGTGATGTAGTCCTGGTAGGACTGTTTGTTCGTTTTCTCCAGCCACCACCTTGATCTGATCTACCAGAGGACCTATCCCATGATTTTGACGAGTGGTACCGAGACGATGAAGACTGTCTTCTTCCATAATTTCTATCTTCTTCACTACCACTGCTGTCACCACCAGGACGTTTAAAAGCTCTTGAAGATTTTGATGATGAATATTTATCCCTTCTTTTGTCAGATGTGGAGGATAGCAATTTTGCTTTGGCTTCAGCTTCCTCTAACATTGTATAAAAAGCCTCCAACGACTAAAACAAAAAATTAGAGTGGTGTAAAATGTAATACTACGTTACTTAAACTGTTTATTATTGATATTGGGACTAACACCCCAGCGTATAGCAGCAATTTCCTCCATAGACTTATTTTCCTCCAGGGCTTGCTCTTTAGCCCTTTGATACGATTTTCGGAGCCAGCTAAGTCCACCGTCTCCTATGGTGGGAGCCGTTGCCACTTTTGGCTTCTCTTCTTCTTCCGCTGGCAAACCGGTTCCTCCGTCTTTCCAATATGGGTTCAATTCTCTGCTACTTTGACCAAGCTGAAAATGATGCATAAAATAACTCAGCCTTAATTGCTTCAAAGCAGTAATTTAAATTGTAAAAATAAAGGTTTGCAAAGATTTACTAAATAATCCTCCTTTTATATACATTGTCAATAGAACTCAAGTTCTTTTGTTTTTCTCGCTCCTCTCGTCGTTTTGACTTTTTGGAGTCATTAGAATATGTTGGAATTGTCATTTCCATATTCATCCATTCATCTCTTTCCTGCTTTTCTTCAGCCTTCACAGGAGCAATTTGTGCTATAACCTCTGCAGGAGTTTCTTCTTTTTTAGCCACCCACTCGTCCTCTTCAGAAGAAGATCCCTATTAAAAATAAATTGTTTTACTATTTTGTTACCTTTCTCGTCCACATACAAAACAAACAAATTAAAGTTGTGATTTACTTGTACACGGACGGTTAAGTAATAATAATCAGGGTCTTAGGGCTAACCGAAATCAAAATGATTTTAAGCTAAAATATTTTTTGTCGATATTATATTATATAGTACTAGTAAATATTTTTGTATCAATATAATATATTTTATATTCCACAACATTTACTTACCTCGGAAGAGGATGATGAATATCTTTTGCGCTTTTTTCGCCGCTTCTTGTCTTTCCTCTTCTTGTGTTTAGATTTTTTGCTTTTCTTTTTAGACCGCCTGATTTCTTCATCAGAGGAGGAATCTCCAGAACTTTCATCAATTTCTTTCTCCATAATTAAAAATCTATGTATAATTTGAAGTTAATTAAAAAACTACCGGAAATATTTACTTTCTTTATATTATGTGTCCTTATTTTAAATTAAATTGTCACTTTAACTTTCTTCACATTTACAACGATTGTGGTTTCAGTGGTTTGTATTAATAAAAATCGCGGGCGGAAAATTACATGGACTGGCGGTAATTTCAATCTAAATATTCCATTCAAATTCTGTGGAAGTTTATAGTTTTGGCTTTGGCTGTAAAATTTTGTGGATTGTGATGGAATATTTTTAATTTTTGATCGACATTTTTACAATAATATTATAGTTAACATTAATTATTTATTAATTTATATCGAATGATAAATTACATGCAATTCCAGCACTAAAATGAGTACACAAGTAAACTCTGTACGTGAAAAGTCAAGGCGGAGGAAGCTTCTTCTTGCACAACAGGTGAGAATAAATTTTGAAGTTACTTAAACAAATTTAATAATGTCTATTATTCTACAAAAACTCTAAATTATATATTTTGTAAATTTATATTTTATTACAAACCGTGTTATTACTATATTAATCTAATATTCAGGATGTATTCATCATGTATGTATGTATAACTAACTCTTGTTAAGATGCTAACAGATAATAATTTATTTAACTTTTAAGGGGTTTTTCTAATTTTAATTTTATGTCAGGTGTTAGTTGAATAACGGATTGGCTTTTCTTTTTTCAGCTTGGTGTTGGCTCTGTCGAAAATTTGAGGTTAGCTTTGGGATCTTCTGATACGGAAACTGTTCCAAAACGACCTTTCCTCGAAACAAGTACCGTTGAAAGAGGAACAAAACCACAAGAAGATAAAGATGCAGAACCTTTAGTTTATACAGACTCGTCAACATTTTTAAAGGTACCTATTTATATTTTAATTTTACTTAAACAAAAGGTTGATAATTTATATCAAGTTACATCAATGTCCTACAAAACAACACATTTAGTTGTGGCTTTTCTAACCGTAATTCTATTATGCAGGGAACACAATCATCAAATCCACACAACGACTATTGCCAGCATTTCGTCGACACGGGACAAAGACCTCAAAATTTTATTAGAGATGTTGGTTTAGCTGATAGATTTGAAGAGTATCCAAAATTAAAAGAACTGATTCGTCTTAAAGTACGTGAACGCTCGTTTAAAGTGTATATTTTAGATTTTTTTAAAATTTATTTTTAGATTTATCATAAAAGACAATAATGACCTCGTTATATACTTACATTTTATTTTCTTGTTGAATAGGATGAGTTAATTCAAGAAACTGCGTCACCTCCAATGTACTTAAACACTGATCTGGAAACTTTTGCTCTGGAATCCTTGCCTGTAAAATTTGACGTTGTTTTGGTAGAGCCTCCACTAGAAGAGTACCAGAGAAGTCGAGGCGTGTCTGGTACTTTAACAAAATTTTGGCAATGGGACCAAATAATGGCATTAGACATTCCAGCAATAGCTGCACCGCGATCCTTTTTGTTCTTGTGGTGTGGGTCATCTGAGGGTCTTGATATGGGACGGGTATGTTTAAGACGTTGGGGTTATCGTCGTTGTGAAGATATTTGCTGGATACGAACTAATGCTAATAATCCAGGACATACAAAAAATTTGGAATCTAAAGCCGTCTTTCAACGAACTAAGGTAACTATTGTTATAATACGAACGATTGTATAGTAGTTATACAATCGTTTTGATTCTAATAATAAATTAAATATCAGTAGTAGTGTGTCTTTTGTAAGTAAAAATGCATTTTGAACTCAACAGGAGCATTGTCTCATGGGCATCAAAGGAACTGTCCGTAGATCAACGGATGGTGACTTTATTCACGCTAACGTTGATATCGACCTTATTATAACTGAAGAAGAAGAGTATGGTTCATTGGAAAAACCATCAGAAATATTTCACATAATCGAACATTTTTGCTTGGGCAAACGACGATTACATTTGTTTGGTAGAGATTCGACGATCAGACCTGGCTGGTTAACTATAGGCCCTCAACTTACCAATAATAATTTTAATGCTGAAACTTTTGCGGGATATTTTTCGCAAGGCAATGTTACAACGGGTTGTACTGAAAGAATTGAGTCGCTAAGACCGAAATCTCCTCCACCAAAGGCTGCAAATAGAACATCTTTTCGTGGACGCCCTCGATAACATTTTACAGTGTAACTTTTATTTTACCATCTACAACTGTTGTTTTATATAAAGTTTGTTATTTTTGTTTTAGTTTAAGTATAGATCATGTTATATAACCTTTTAATAATTATTTTCTTCAAACATTAGTAACTAATGGTGTACGCGTATCATCACAGGATGTTGTTCACTTTGATTCCAGGAAGTGCAAAATCAGGCAGTTCAATTTTTCAATGTAACCATTGCATGGAACTCTTATTGTTCTGCTACGTTATTTCTTTTTATATGTCAGTAATTCACGAACCTATATAGTGTTAGATATAAGTTAAATGTTATAACGGTTCTAAAAAGTACGATATGTATGTATCATAATGTATAAAGCATAAATTGCTTGTAAAAATTTTCCTTAATACTAGAAGTAGCTAGTCTTAAACTATTAAGTTTTTAGAATGCGACTGAAGCCTAAAATTTCAGTATTTTCTGATTTTCAATACTATTTATTACCCTAATATTATATTTATAATAAAGAAACTTGTTTTACCATAAAATTATGTGTAATGTTTCACAATAGTTTATCATGTCAATCCACGACATGATTATCTTGGTACGGGCAGGTTTTCCATTTGATTGTACAAATGCATACGAGTTTTCATTCGTACGTATTGTTCGCAAGATAGTTTAGTGGACTCATGTGCATTGCCAAACGTTCGTGCGTAGGCTGTTTCATAATAACATAAGATTAGGGTTTCAAGTTAGATTAAGTTAAGGCTGTTTATATAAATTGATAATTGCTAATGACTATTCTTTACTTCGATAAGTATCCATAAGAATAGGCATAGCTTGCTCTACTAGTCCTTTTAACACAGTTAATGGAATAGTTGTGGGTTGTTCATTAGCAAGTTGTTTCAGAAATAGAAAATGTTCTTCATCTATGCTTACGTATCTCAAATCCTCTTGCTTTTCTTCGCGTTGCTCTAAAATGTACAGTTAAGAAAATCGTTGAAATTCGCACACGTATACGATTAAGATTAGTTGATACATTCGGATTGGGTATTAAAAAGGAAGTGTAAATCATTACTCAATTTTTTGATCATTTCTTTCTCTTGCTCTTCTTCTTTTGAACCAATTCTATTCAATTAATTCATTAATATATAAGTTTTTATTTGTACTAATGAACAAACAAATGAAATCATTGTAATGCAAATGGTATATTTTTTACTTTGAAACCTCCAGTCCTGAAAAGCAAGTAAGAAACGTGTACGGTTCGCGATAGTTATCTTGCATGTTAATGAAGGTATAGGATCTCAAGATAAAACTGTAATATTTTCTCATTAATCCTCCAAAATCAAATGATTGCGAGTCTTTATCTAAGAGAAATCTTAACAATCTTTTTTGATCAGGAATTCCAAATGCTTTTAACTGGTTTAAATAAGTTTCTCTTGAATTTCCTTGAGATATTAACGAAATAATTTTTTCCGCCATCAACTTATCATCCATTTTCTCCGGTTGCGGCGGCTTCGGTACATGCACTTTCTTTTTCCCCTTTTTTGAAACTATTGAATCAGTTGACTTTGCTTCTAACGGTGGTGTTACAACTACCATTTTAAACTTTGGGCTTCCTGGTGGTGTTATTACCACCGGATGTTTTTCCACAGTGCCTTTCTTCTCTACATTTTCTAATGAATTTTCGGGGGTCACTCTATGATCCTTATCCTTTTGGTCTTTTTTCGGCATGGTTTCAAAAGTTTCAAAAACCTTTGTAGTAGTCAAAATTACCAGTTTATTTATTACCAGTTCTAGAGATGGTATGTAATTGCGTGTGTTGATACTTGATACTGTACATTGTACTTGCATTAAATTATAATTCAGATTTACATAAAGGATGTTTACAAACGCTCTAAGAGAGGACCAAACAATAACGTAACCTTAGCAAGTTACGTTACGAGTTAGCGCAATTAAAAATTTAGAATATTAATTATGTCTGTAGGGGTTTATGTAGCAGTACGCAAGATTCTTTTGATTTTCCCTTTGAGAAGGTACGTAATAATTTCATGAGTACAAATGATACATCTTTTATTAAAAGAGTATATTATACGCACTGCTGTTTCGGGTCGAAGTCTTTAGATTCCAAAGAAATCATTGCATCGCTTTCGTCTGTGAACGCACATGAAATAAAGCTAGGTATTGTACACTGCGTGTACAAGCCAAGTATGTGGATGGAAGAGAGAAAATGTAAAAAGGAAACTCTTTTCTTTCCTCGGTTCTAATGGCAGTGGTAGTAGTAGACGCATAGCATCTTCCCTTCCCATAAGTCGAATAATACTTAATAATACGTATTGTTGTGCAGGATGGATAGTGTACAAACTAACTAGCTCTGTAAGTCGAATGAGTTCTGACTCTGACAGACTGAAACTGAAAAAACAGGTAAAGTTGCCCAAAGGCGATTCTTCAACTGGAACGCACAATACAGACTATATCCACGTCTCAGATCTCTTCTGTAGTAAAGTTCTATCTGTGGATGAGATGAATTGAACTGACAATGAACAAAATGAACATGGCTCTTACTACCATTATACTTGTAGTCGTATGTGTGTGTTTCTTGAATATAACTATTGCTGTGTGTATGGAGCATATAATATGCAATTCTACATCACTACTAGACTACACAAGTCACAGCATACTTTCAAACGAGAATCCAGTAACAATGCAAGACATACCTCCACATAGCACAACGTGCAGACAACCAAGAATCTCTTCTCTCTACCTATTCATATCCGATGTAACATTATTAACATTACAAGTCATGCTAAAGCTAAGGCAAAAAGATTTCTGTGCTAGTACATGCATTGCATTCCTGTAGGTACTACTGCATTTGTTTACTATACGTACATACTGTGTGTTTTCTTGTGTACATCATCCTGGGCACTGTAAGTAAAGAGACAGACCAGACCTTGTGGAGTTTGTGTATGTATAGTAAGTATGCAATCCTACATAATAATTCCAACGCTCCATGCAATGTGTAGTACAGTATTCCTTACTTAAACTTACTTAGCTTAGTAGTATGCATGTAGTGGTCTACGTTTTTGTATATATTGCATAGTAAGCTTACAAACACCACCGTCAGTTAAACTTTACCAATGTGACGCTCTGACGGTGTTTCTTTGCTTTTGTTAAGAAATGCAATGCGATGATTTTCCCACTTGGGAACTTGAAGTGTTTAGTTATTCTTTGAAACAGGTGTGGTGAAGGTCTATCTCGCTTGTCTTAATAATAATACACATATCCACTACGTATGTCCGTATCTGTTTATGTACAACAACAACACAAGTTCACTGTAAATTTCAAGTCAGCCAATGTAAGTTGCACGAGGGAAAGAAAAATCTCATTAGCATCACTCTCAACGTTTCTCTTGCTACTTATTATTGTTGTGTTGAGTTGGAAGTGATTTTTGTAGAAATTGTGGAATCCAAAAGTTAAAATTGCTCAATTTTGCAGAAAAGTGCAAACATTTTCTTTACATGACCCATTATTATGTATCATTGTATCTACTATTGACATCAAATAAGAGAGAAGTCTGTGAGTATATGTATGCATATTGTTATATTTGTAGTGTAATACATAGACAGACACTTCCGGTGCTTCCCGGCTTCATTTGTTCAGTAGATTGAAATTGAGTTGAATGTATTCCTATGCATTACAGTGGTAGATAAGGATAAAGGAGATTGTAGTAACTTCTACTATATCGGTTGTTGCTCACTGTTTTATTACTATATCAAGTATTTACATATAAATGTGTCTTCCCATATCTTATTTGCATGTTGTACCCCGTACTCCGCATACAATATCGGTCAGATACTCTGCTACAACTACTACCTATGTAAACATTCGTTTGTGAGTGCTTCAACAGCGGATGTACGTAAATACGACAAAATAAAGTAATTAAAATCATCACAATCGCAGAATAATACCTTTCTGATTGACTTGCCACACTGCATGTGTTAGTATTAGATTGAAATATCAAGTTGTTTGTTAATTTCACAATGACATTAGTGTCTCTGTGTACTCACACGATATTTTTAAAGTCAGTTGTGAGAGCTATTTGTATACATGCATATTTATTGTAATATGCATGTAAACCATAAAATTAAACAAAAAAGGTTTGTGTATCTTGAGCTCTGTGACTTTTAGTGGTTTTCCATGGTCGGTGCATTCACCACCTGTGTACTGTGTTCTACAATTTCTCTGCTTATAAGAATAGGAACACATTCCTATATTGTAAAGTGAGACGTTATGACAGAATTAAGATTTGAGACTGTGTCAATGGAACATTTTCTTGGTTCTCTTCTATTTTCGGTGTTACTACAGTGTAGTGCAGTCTCAGAGTGTTTCACGAATGAAGTTACAGTCACGCTGTAGTAAATTCGATATTATTGCTTGGACGAACAGCAATTAATCATTGATATTAAACGCCTTCTCCTTGTACGTATTACTTACCAACAGTTATATTCGGCAAGATTAAGCTCATGTTGTGTGAACA
>JABASD010002078.1:0-30438 GCA_019776165.1 Pogonognathellus flavescens
AAAATAGGTTATTTGCGGCCGAAGGCCGCAAAAAACCAATTATTTACACTTTGTGACCCCCCCCAAATTTTTTGTGATCCTACCAATTGGCAATCCTAGTTACGCGCCTGCTTCAATCTACACAATTATTTTGTTTTTAAAAGTAGTACAAAAACCGAAAAAACGGTTTATCGGGGTAATAATTGTTTGATATAATTTAATTTATTTTAGGTTTTAAATGAGCTGGTGAATGACAGAATGGTAACGATGACAACTTTTCAAGTAAGAGCGGAATCCGTTTCGTTGGAGATACCGTGGAGGAATTTTGCAATGAACAACAGCACCCTTAATTTAACTGAAGTCTCACTTACCGTTCAACCTAAATATGAAAGTGTCATCAGTAAGTTTAATTCTGTTTTGTAAATGCTAGTAGATAAAACTGAAATCAATTGCATTAGTTCAGTTTTTAATTTTGTGTAAAGTTGAAGTAATATATAACACGGTCAAAACAAATGAGCTCAGTTGTAACTTACAAATAATTCGGGCAGAAAATTTTTCGCTTTTTGATGGCTATTCAATTTTTATACCATTTTAATATTTTATTTAAAGGCATATAGAACAGGAGAGAATTTTCACAATCTTTTAATTGTTATTTTGTGTAAAGCTGAAGTAATATAACAGGGTGAAAGTAATTTTATTTAATTGCGTTTGATAAATCATTCCTGAAGGAAGGTTTTCATTTTTTGTTGGTCATTGATTTTTCACATCATTTTATTACTCTTTTTGTGATATTAACTCTTTCAGAACTGATAGATAAGTGTCTATTAATTTTCTTAACGTACAATAATTGGAATTTACTAATTGAGACTATTTTAAACTATTTTTGTAGATATGGAAGAGTACAGACCAAGAATGCTGAAAGCTTGCCATGGATATGTCAACCATGTTCAACATCTTCATCCGGCAAGCGTAGTTGCTGATATTAAATTGCAATTGGAAAATATCGTTAAAAATGGATACGTCTTTTATGAACCCAAGGTAGATTTTAAAATGAATGGAGCAAATATACAACTAGTCGCAAAAGTCGGCCCAAAATTGAAAAAGGAACCAGAAGAACCCGGTTTGTTTGCTTCTCTCGAAGCTTTTTATGGAGCCATGTTACTCGGCAATAATATCGGCTGCTTTGCGAAAAGCATTTCTATGCCACAGTACTAGGAATAAAGGTGTAAAATAATGTGCTCTTTTAATTTGTCCACACTTTTTGGTTTCAAAAATGTGAAACTATAAACGCTGGTATGAAAAGCCAGGAGGTGTGTATTGTACTGTATTCAGTGTTTAAACAATTGAAAAAATTATCAGAATGCCATCATTTATACCTTCGTTCTTGGACCTGGTGATAGATAAAGTCCGGATATTTATTTCTTTATATTCCTAAAATATTTACATACATATTTAATAAAAAGTGTCTAAATATCTACCAAGATATTTCAACATTCGAGCTTAAACCGAGAAATTTAGAAGGGAATAGAGTAACTAAAACCAACTGAACACAAGTGTACTGGTAAAGTTTAACATAAAAGTATAGTTATGCAATGCTATTCACTCTATTTGATTTCGAAATGTACGGTAGCTATAACATGTACACAAGGGGGGAACTATAGGATTATAATATCGTGGGCACAAAGTCAAAAACGTGCAATTTAGCGGCGGTGGACTGCATTTGTTTCAACTCATTGTGATAACTCTTTTTGTATGAATTTGTAAAAGATTATTCTGAATCTCTAAGGGCAATAGAATTGCAAATCAGAAATCGTTAATAGATATAAGATTTGTCTGTTATTTTCTGCCATTATAGAATAAATACTGAAAATGTAAAAGATGAAAAACAATAAAAACGTTAAATTAATCCCTATAAGATTTTTGGAGTGTGAATTTAAGTAGATGGTATCATATTTTTAATGGGTTATGCAAGAATTATGTAACAATATCTTTTGATACGTTTCCTACCTTTCAATAAATTTATCATATTCTCTCCTTTAATTACACCACGCACATGACAATTTCTTATTTACAACCATAGAATGTCATTTAATTACGTATTGACGTGAATGACGTGTGAGCAAAAGTTTCAAAAACGCGTGTGTGTTTACAACCGCTAGTTTCATAAAAAAATTCCCGATGCAACTATTTCTACTTCGTGAAATCAAATTATGAAATTATGAATCACGGAAGACTTACAGAAACCAAAGCATATATTATAATTATGAAATAAAACCAACACAAATATGTTATTTTGGATTGCGGATTTGTTGAAAAATATTTTCTCAGCTGAAAGATGCATACAGAGCTGAGGTTTTGTA
This sequence comes from Pogonognathellus flavescens, assembly GCA_019776165.1. Lineage (NCBI taxonomy): Eukaryota > Metazoa > Arthropoda > Collembola > Entomobryomorpha > Tomoceridae > Pogonognathellus > Pogonognathellus flavescens. The sequence goes on from JABASD010002078.1 coordinate 2,340, forward strand.
GGCATCTAGATTTTAACAAATACCTAATGTTGAATATCTAAAAGTAAATGATTTTTTTTAAATTAAAAGAGGGAAAGACAATATTTATTAATAAAATTAAACTGTCACTGCCATATTTGTAAATATGGTAGCCAAAATGACTCAGTAAATATATAATAAAAGGTTTTAACAAAAAATTTTTTTGTTAAAACCTTTTATTATATATTATTTTTGGCTTAAATGATTATTTAATGTTAAGATGCATCCTTTTATATCAGGTAGTAGATATATCGTTTGAAAGAGATTTTTGCCATCTCATTTTTTGTCTTTCCGATTACCCAACCTTTATATCATCGCATCACATAATATCATTAAAAATATGAACATATTATTGTTATAATTTTTTATACGCTCTATGAATGCAGCTAAATTCATGTATGTCTAACGCCATTATTACAGAGTTGCTATATGAGTAGATCGCAAAAACCCTCGACTCAAACTTATAACTTTCGTGAAGATAGAATGAAAAGTGAGTATTTGACGTAGAGATGGCAACTACGGATTTTTCCGGCTGGGGTCGAAAGTTCCCGGCTCGAACTCCGCTCGAACTCGTTCTGTTACAAAAATTCTGGCTCGAACTCGAAAAAAGTTCGAAAAAAGTTCGAACTTTTTGGGTACTAGTGTTCGTACTCAACCTGAAAAATGAGTATGGCTCTGAGTAACTGGCTGATATAGCACAGTGTCTATTGCAAAGAAGTTAAAGCTATATGAATATGATCGCAAGGTAAAACAAGCCGGCGTTAAACTTGGGGTGAATTGATTTCGTTATAACTAAAATGATAAATAAGAACGCTTTATTGAAAAAATAAATACTCGTTGTTTCATTAAACATTTTTAAAAGATTTCATTTCGTCTAAGGTGGCAGGTTCTATGTAGGTAATATACTTATATTAAGTATTAAGTTTTTAAAGGAAAAGTGGAGCAAGGTAGTGGACGGATTGACAGTGATTGGGATGCAACAAAATCCTATTTCTCACATTCACATACTATATTGTATGATTTATAAATAGCTTATTAACTGCAAGGTTAACTTGGATTAACCTCAAAGAACTTAGATGCGTCAATAATGTTATCTAAAAAGTGTACTACTACCTAAATTTTAAAAATTGTGAACATCTACCTCTCAGGTGTAAATACTATTTAGACCATGGACTATAAATGAATTATGGTTTGTGGCAAACAAAATATAAAACATTAATGTAGAAAATTACACTTTATTATTTTTAATATAATTTTATTATAAATTGTTCACTTTATTGCTATATTTATAACATAATGAATTATACAACAACGATACAATTTTTTATGAAATAAATAATTATACTTAATTAATAGCAAAATATTTATTCATAAAACCATTTTCCAGAAAATATTTACTTTTCCATTATTGTATTTCACGATATTTAGAAGAATTTAAAGATTAGATTATCAAAATAACAATAATAATTATTAAATATAATAATAATTTTGACAATGATTATAATTAATATGTCATAATTATAAAAATAATAATAATTACAATAATAATTAGGACTAACACAGAAATCCCCATGGGTGTGCGTTTTTAGTTTCCCGATTAGCTATAGCAAATGTCATAAATGTTAGTTTAATCATTAAGATGTAAACATTGCGTAATGTATGTGAAAGTAATTAATGTTACTAAAAACATATGGAAGAGAATTTATTAAAAACTTTCATCAATCGTTTCTGAATTTTATCGTAATTTTTTTACACAAATTGCATAGACAGTCACATTACCATTATAATACTTGCAACATCAACATATAATAATTAAATAGTACACACGAGCAAAATGTGCTCGTATTATCTTAACTTATTTACCAACGATTTATTTGGTATAAAAATATTGGTCTTAAATTGTTCAGAAATGAAGCATCCGCATTTAAACAGATCAAACTATCTACATCCATTGAATGAAATTAGAATTGCATCGCACAAGCCTAATGTGGGGGTTCACACCTCCAGGAATTTATTGCCGAAATACTAAATACATATTTGTTCAACATAAACTGGACATCATTGATTCAATTAATTTAAAAGTAGTTGCATGATTTTGAATATTATTAACATGTTAAATTCCAATTAGCTAGATACCAAAGTTGAATAAACACTATTTAGCTTAGCTTTAGCAAGTTTAGTAAGTAGCTGCGTATTCGATTGTATATTTTATTATATTTACTGTAAAGTGTTGAAGAAAGAGATCTTAACAAATATTTCAGCTGAAGCAATTTGTCTGGTCTGACTGTATTGACACAAAAGTGACACAGGTTACAATAAACCATTCCCAAACGGTTGTAACAAAGTAGTGTAAGATGCATTTGTTACCAACATTTTTTTCCGTTTACAATTATTTTTAAAACGTTCAAAGTTAATCGTTGTAGATATATCGCTATGACTGATAGACAGAAATACACTTTAACGTCAGCTTCCACTTTTAAATAGTGTGCCTCACCGTTTGACTCTTTTTTCTAGGTAAATGTTAGTTGTTAGTTAGAGACCACGTATGAACGTTTGACCGAATTGAGCTAACTTATTTGTGAGTTATAGTGGACAGACGTAGACACCATTGTTATAAAGTAGCTTACGCTGCTTAAAAATATATAAGGTTTTGCACAAACGATGTATTTTACAGTAAAACTAATTAATAAGCAGCCCAAACCACTTTATAAGAATGAAAGTACTTAATAAGTGTCTAGCTTTGTCAGTCTGCGTCCAGCATTACTCACAAATGGATTAAAACAATTCGTCATATCCTGGGATCTCTGAATTACAATAAAGGTCAAATTCAAAAATCTGAATCAATTGGTGAATTTCAATATTTAGTAGCGGAAGCTACTATATATAATTAGGTACGAGTGTATTTTTTGCCATTTTTTACACCTATTCTATGGTTTATTTATACAAATATTATGAATGTTTTCATTACATTATTTTAAAATATTACTTCATGCAAACCAGTGTGCCCGGACTTGAATAAATCGCAATTATTCCTATAGCGAAGGCAACTGTTTGTGAAGTTGACATTGACCAATAGTGTTAGATTTCAATTCAAGACAAACTCAAGCTGAACTTTTTAAACCCATTGTGGTTTATGCCTTTCAGAAATTTTTTCATCAAAACAAATTCCTTTGTTTGCCCTGGAGCAAATACTGAAAGATCAGGAACCTGATAATCTGGCTCCTAAAAATCTTTCCAATACAGTGGTTGACGGTTGATTTGATGAATACAGCTTCTAATTATAATTTGCCTGAAAATGAGAAACTTAAAGACAACCATTTAATTCAGTACAGGCGTCAAACCAATATCATTTTAAATGTCATTCGTCATATTAAACGACAAACCAATCAATTACGTACACAACCAGTAAAAAACCATCCGTTAATTTCTAATGCTAATAATAGCACAGAAATTTAACAACAAATTAAGCATTTGTCAGAATTACCATCATATCAAACAACTGTGGAATTTGCATTTGAAAATAGACAACAACAACAAAATAATAATAATAATCCAAATAATCGCAGAAATTATCAAAGATGTCGTCGTGGCAATTTTCGCGGACGAAATTTTAGAGGTGGCAATCGGGGTGGTTTTAGAGGTAGAAATAACCGAAATAATTTTCCTACCAATAATACACAAATTTGAACATCATCATCGTCTTCCTCATTTATACCACCACAACAACAACCACCACCACCACAAACAATACCACCACAAACAATACCACCACAACAACAATATAATATTATCAACAACAACAACAGCCAAATGTGGTTGACAATCAAGATCAATCTCAATATTCATTTGCTGTCCCCTCCGCTCTCCCTCCTAAAAGAGGTAGAGGAAATAATTCCAGGGGAGCTGGTGGTGGCGGTGGTAGTGGTAGTGGTCGAGGAAATAGAGGCATAGGAAATAGTAGAGGACAAGGCAGTTATTAATAAAACGTAGTGTTATTACGCTTATTTTACCTCGAGTCACATTTAATATGTTTCCATTATACTATAAAGTACTCAACCAATTTTCTGTACTTAAACCAAAATTATTGTTAACCATACACTCGTGAACTCCTTTATGGTTTTCAAGTTTCAAATTTTTTGATTAAACTTGTTTACGTTGTGTTCATCTAAGTAGGTCGTCCGAAAAATGTAAAACTATATCATTTATTTCTCGTATTTGCAATAGTATTAATATTTCTGTAAAAGGTGAAAAATCAAATAACTACGCAGTAGAATTACCTCAAGCGTAATTACCCTATGCAGAGGAAATATGCATCTAATTACTACTAAATAATATTAATAATTTCGGAACAACGCCCGCATTTTCAAAGAACTATATACATTGCCTAATTTTTAAAACTAAGTAAAACTTTAAAACTCCATACTTCTTTTTTCCACTCTGTCAAAGCAATATAATTATTCAAATTAATCGGCAGGCCGATGATTTGTGGCATCTCTACTATTTACTACGGTATAACACCGCAGCTCTGCTGAACCTCCTTCTAACATCATTCTCTACGCCTGTCTGTAAAGGAAACAAATTGTTTGTTGTACTCTTTACAGACCGACATTTTCTCCATATTTTAACTGTTTTTCGTATATAAAGTCCTGCTTATTAACTTGGAAAAAATTGGTAAAGCAATTTGCATTAACTCCAACTCAGACTACAAACAAATGTACGAGCAATTATTTACCGGCATCCTAGCATCTTCAAACATCTGTGAAATACATTTGGTGCTGACTGTAATAACCATTATTAAGCTTCTACTTCTCTCCAAAATTTGAGAAATCAGAGGCAGTCCGCCCACAACCAGAAGTATACAGTATACACTGGGTTGAGTGGAATATTTTCACCGAAAACGACTATGGATCAAGGTACACTTTCCATTGTTAAACGAATTTAGAAATGAACCAAATAAATCAAATGTTTACTATGATAAGCGGTATGATTGAAATAGGCCCAGTTCTATTGAATGAGTCACAAGAAAAAGCGGTCAACTCACTCGGGATTATTTAGTTCGATCGGAAGTCGTACGCTGAGCAACAAATTGACGAATTTGCGTTGCAGCATAATTTAAAAGTGGATTATATTGAACAACCGGAGGTAATCAAAATCAGTTACTGGAATCAAGTTGTTGTTTCCAAAATATTTAAAACCTGATGGATCTATGTCAACTTTCGCAACGGTGAAGATTTCTACTCCTACAATTCTAAATGACTCATATTTATGATGATTTAAATAAGCAATATATAACAATTTATTATTAAACTATAACAAAATACCGTATTTTGAAATAGTTATGACAATAAAAAAAGCTGGGAAAGCAACTCGGAACAGTAACTGGTGAGGCACAGTTCAACATTAGCTTTGTTTTTATAGTTTATTAATGGTTTATTAGTATAAAAAATTACAGCTTTTTTATGATGCATCTATTCATATATTCTCACGTTTATCGCAAATTAGTCAAATTTGTTACAATGTGATCGACCGTCATGCAGCTGTTGAAAATATTATAAGAGCCAAAAACACACATTTGCATAAAAAAATCTGGAATGTATAGTTTAAAACAAAGTTTGGTGAAGCAAATAAACGAGGTAAAGGAAGTAAATACAAAATCAGCAGAATACTTACTACCTTTTTGCATATAATAAAGTGGAGAAAAATATTTAGCTTTTAACGGCTAAATATGCAAAATTGAGGTGTAATACACCCGCGAATGTTGAACAACAATCTACTTTTCACAAAAAAACATAATTTCCAATTGAATTTTTATTAAATACCACTAGATATTTAAAATCTTTCATTAAAGTCAGCTCAGACTTAGGTTTAAAATGCTCAATTATCAAGTCGAAAACAACCCGATATATGTATTTATGAAACCTTTCTGAGTGCCCTAGGTTGTGTGAAACTATTTGTTTATTTATTATTTGACATCGAAGTTAGCAAAAAATAAATGGATAAAATGCTAACCCGGTTATACAACTAAATTATATTTTACTTCATACATAACGTACATGGTCTTCTCTAATCATATGAAGAAGGACAGACTATTCGATTCCACTCCTTCTAATACTACTATTGCAAACCAACTTTGCAAGTACTATACCGAGGGCAGTACAGTTGATAGAAGAGGAGCAATTACATCTCGAAGCTGAGTTCGACTGTCTAACCCAAAAAGCAAATCTCACCGCAGAAGATTATATTTGCAGGAATTGAAAGCAGAAGTACAAACCACACAAGCCGTAAGGTGCGTATTGTGTTATCAAAGCATATGAAATATATAACCACGGTATTTGAGCATGCTACTATCCTATAGCCCTCCCAATTGACCACACACAGAAAACATACGTACATGGAGAAATAAGCGTACTACTATAAGTACTATCGATATTGTTTGCATCCTAACCTGTGTTTGTTAGTCTGAACAAGGGAAAGCTCTTAATGCTAAAAGACTAGCAGAGTACTAATTGATAATGCATAGTGTGTAATTGTAATTTTAAAAAATACTCTTTTTATCCAAATCGATTTGAGATCATAATGTGGCAATCACCAAATGGAAGCCCCGAGGGAGCCCGCGGTATTTGGGGCACTCCTACCCAACCTGCAGCACGGTAAGTTGATTTTTTCATACTCTCAAATTTTCTTCACAAAATTTTATTTGTTGTATTTCTCAGTTAAATATATGTAATATTAATTAGTACAGGCCAGGACTTCAGTTAATTAATTTATAAGAATCTCTAAACTTACAGGGTCTTACAGTCCCCACCCTATCGTTTAGCGATATCAACCCCTCTTTAACATTTTGCCTTCGGTCTTCCTAAGCTCTCTGCTCTGGATGACCCTCTCAGCTATGTTTTTGGCGCTCGCTTGCACTCTATAAAAGTGCGATGTTAGAACTCTTTGAATGTCAAAAACAATACCCACAAAATACAACATTATAATAATTTACTATGTTAGTCCTTATAGATTGTGGTTAGGTGTAAGTTGTGTTTTACTGACTATCAACCAAATAGACAGATGTACCAAGCTGTTCATATTGTGCCCGTCATTAACGATACGAACATACGAATGAGTATATTTGCATGTTTTCTTAATTTTGAATCAGAAAATTCTTCAATGCTATTAAATCTGAATACCATTTTAGGTAGTAAATTTATCATTTATGGGAGAATCGACACGGACTTCACACATTCGAAGTTCTGTAGAAATGGAGCTCAATTGCTATGAACGAAAGGTATTTTAGAAGAAGAAAACTGCAAATATTACAAAAGCACAGATTGTTTTCTTGCAGTTACACCCGCAGTAAAAACACAGAATTGAATCATATTAAAGAATGTCTGTGTCACTTCCTAACATTGTGTCAAATAAAAAACGTCCCTCATCAAATTTACCTGAAGTCATTTGAAATTATTCGATTCTGATGTTGGCGATTTAAGCAAAAACGACGATCTATACATGCAAAGCTTTGCGATATTTATTTCTTGTAAATTATATCACTGGATCCTATTCTCAAAGTACCTCTTAAGAAACCTGATTAAAAAATTAAATAATTTATCGACGTTTTTTTGGTTAAAATGTTTGGTTAGGGAACCAAGAATGAACCCATTGTAAGCAGTAGCCTGCTTCCTAACGCAATTTTAAAAAACAATTCCCAGTATGCGAAACGTCAATTGACAGCCTATTGATACGATGGACCAATAAGACACTGTCACCTAAAAATTACAGAATTTATCGAAATTTTGCTTCTTGTCGATAAAGCAACATGAAGGAAAAAATGTGGGTAGTAGCCTGCTTCCTTACGAAATTATGAAAAATTATATTCCAGTCTACGAAACGTCAATTAATAACCTATTCAAATAAAGGAACAGTAAGACAATTTTACCTAAAGATCTACCGATATGGAGATTGGGCAACTAGTAATTCTACACGATCATGGTACAAGAATTCGGCCCAACCAAGCATATTCTATTCTAAAGACAAAGTTTGACAATATACCTAACATGGTTCTTATTTAACACATCATCCATAACACCAGATACTAGCATCCGAAGAATTTACGCGTTTGTAAAATTCTAGTGTGATACATTAGTACATTTTTAAAGACGATAACTTACGTGATAATTGTGCTACTGAGAAGGATTGTCATGTTAGAATTAAAGTGCTTTTTAATTTACTAATACAAAACACCATATTTATCAGCGACTCGAAATTACAAAGTTGGAATTAGGATTGGCCACGTAGCATACGGATGCGTAAAAGTGTATGGCAATTTTATTAAATGGAACTCTGCTATTACAAAAGCAGTTGGAAACTCAGCTATTCTAAAAGAAGTGGGACACTAAGCGATTGCAAAAGCAGTTGGAAGCTTCAAAACTGGAGACTAATTAATTAAATAGGAACATTAAACTTTATTACTAAATAGTGAAATAGGAAAATCTGTGTCTGATCATGCTGTCGATGCTGCATTTCAAGACTGTTCTCGTGACGAAAATAAAACAGAATATCGTATGAAAGTTGTTCATTAGACAAGACTATACGAGTATAGTGACAACTTTGAAAACTCCCACTGCAAGTCTTCTATTACTTCTGCTATCAAGACGTACAGGGATTCAAAACTGTAATGTCCGATATTAGAAAAGTGAATTACAATAGCTGCAATACATTTCCTCCCTATGCTTTGCCAATTCCTGCATCCGCTAATCATTATAAGTCTTTCCAAATTGTAAAACCGAATATGATACTGGACTTGTTAAAACCACGCACCAATGATATTTTCGTCCAACCTGAATCATCTTGTATTATAAGAGAAGAGAATCGTCTACTAATTCCCTGCACAGTTCGGCGGACGTTTCATACCTAAAGACAGCATTTTTAACGGTAGACGGATTCTGGTATTACTAATTGATGCCATTTGGCGCTAAAATAGGTCCGCAAGAATTCTGCAGGCTGATGGATAAGGTATTCTTTGATCTAAGGAAATTTGTGAAGCGTTACATGGCTGCCATAAGCGTACAGGGGAGGACGGTGGAAGAGGCTAATTCAAATTTGAAGAAAGTTGTCCAACGCTTGAGAGATTCTAAATTAAACGCTAAGTTTGGAAAGTCTGAGTTTCCAATGGAATCAATAAAGTTATTTTTGGTTTTTGTTGGTAGTTTTTAATCGCGGATATTTCACTGCAGAAAAATTACTACACATTACTATACTATATTTTAATCTGTGAATGGTTTTAGCTGGGTACATACCTTTCCCATGCAAAAAACATAATAAAGATACAAGTTTAAGTCATGAATAATTTCGATAGTTGTGTATCAGAAAGGTTGCAATTTATTCTTGAAATATCATGACTTCATTCGTCATTAAGAAAGTGTCTGCGCAATAAATACGTGGTAGTGTATTACGAATATTTACTATATAAGATTTGTTTCTGTCAACTGTACTAATTTATTTTATTATTATTAATTATAAAAAGATTAAGTATTATTAAAAAATGAATAAAAACAGCTTAGGATACCTACTGCTTTCGTAATCATTTTTCTTTTTAGTTTCTTCACACATTTGATCTAAGAAACATTCTGTGATAAACTTTTTATTTCACTACTGGAACAACTTTGTATCAATAATATGTTACCTACAACCTGAAATATAGCCCTTTTCACTTAGAGCTGCATGAGTTATTCTATAACAGTGATTGAATATTTTTCAGATACTATTTATATTAGCCAGGAATTATTAATTTTAGTGGTGTTTAAAACGTAATTCTATGCAGCTGTATGTTGTAATACTGTTGCAAAAAAAATGCGAAAAAGCGTTATTCCCTTTTAATACCAAGAAAATCACTAATAATTAGTAATTTAAGCATTTATTTTTACAACCATGAGATTAATGTTAAGGAAAACCTTATTCTAAAGAACAATAATTCATTGAAACGACAACATAAGCAAATTTCAGATTTGTAACATTTGTACCGAACGAACACAACGTAAATATCCACACTATAGACTTTGACCGTAATAATTTTCATCAGACGAAACGGAAAACGCAACATTTTTTAAATTCATTATAATCACAGTATTGTAATTATCTCTGTTTCAAGAATAGTTTCTGGTAAACTGAAATAGGGAATTAGAAGCCGGTTAGAGAAATGTCTCTATCAGATACTATCGAATTCTAGTTTACATACTGCGTATTTCGTCTATTTTGTTCCATTTCAAAAACATACGTTTACAGATTGCTATGAATTTAGTGTTTTGAAAGCTGTTGGAAAGAGCTACGTATCGCTATTTCAGTAATCCGGCAAATAAAGTTAATTAACTTTCTTAGTGAGCTGAAAGTTGAAATGTAAAGTACTTCAACATGTGTTTACTGTATTTACTTGACGGAGTGATATTCAATAATATGTATTGTTTGTCCGCCAAGCTGAAATCATTTCTGAAATAATCATACCCGTCGTAGCTTCAGCTAATTACTGAGAAGTAATAATGAGCATTAATATTAAACTCGCCGAGGTAAGTTAAGCAAAGGCAAGAAATTACGGAATTAATGGATGGTATGTACTTCCTTTAGTACTATATTATATGTCAAGCCGCATGCAATACCATTAAAGAGGCATTTTATTTTCTATTTTGCATTATACTTAAGAAATGCTGCCAGGAAGAAAAAATATGGCGAATTCCATTCTTCACACTCGTCCAGAAGTGGGTCCACCAATAGGGAGGAATCCAATGCTGTATCAGATGAGGAAATAGAGTAGCCCAAAAATTCCACAGTAATAAAATCAAAAATATTTTACTGTTCTTACAAACAAGTAAATCCTCTCATTATACTTGTAAGCAGCTTATCACTATGCCTATATTCTATTTTAATTGTTATTCCTTCGGATTATAAAACGTCGATTCGCTTCAATATCTTTGAGTTGGGATAGTAGACAATTAGCATTTTTATAAAATAACATATATTCCATTTTCTTTGCGATATAAATTTTAAATTTATTTTATTTGACGAATTAAGAGTATTCTAACACCAATTCGATACAATATAAGAATTCGCATATCAGTCCCATTGAATCTTGATGTAGCATATAAACGTGATTTGGTAAAAGCCATTCGATTGTCGTTGTAAATGTCAAGAAGGATCAAGTAACCTTTTTGTTATAATTCCACGTATTTAGTTTTAGATAATGAGTAACATTGTGCCGTGTAGGATACTAAATTAAGTTTTTTAGTTTTCATCAAATATTGGTTTTAGCGCAAATATTCATATTGTTGAATAGACCACATACAATGTTTAATTTTATTTTAGTTATAATTACCAACATTTTACTAAATATTGCTTTCTTCAAATAGACGCTTGTAGATTCAGTAGACAAAACCAGAAGTAGAACACCAACACAAATAGTTTTGAATACAAATTATTATTGGGATATAAATTCGAAAACACTGCAACAATTTTCTGGCTACGAAATGACATAATGTGTCACCCAGATTTCAGTCCGAAATCATTTATAGGTTTTTTGAATTTTTCTACACCAGTAACTGAAAAATCTTTTTTATCTAAACAAGACATAACAGCGAAAAGATTTAATTTAAGTGAGGAAATCACAAAATCTGTGTATAGAATAGAAAATACTGTAAAAGCACTTATTACGTTTTCAATCCTAATTTTAAGAAACAATTTTCAACTGTTCAAACGTTTATTTTTACGCTATAAAAATTAAATCACTATGATTATCTTTTTACATCTAACGTTATCAACAAAGATCAACAGATTGGTTACATGTTAGTCGTCTCAATCACAACAAATGAAAATACCACTTTTTTAAGCTTTAAGAAGCTGTTGCGACAGTAACATCAGAAGACTAGAATACTGATTGCCACTAATTTCAATTCACCCTCATCTCTAATTATTACTCTTAGGGAAATAATATTGAAAAATAATGACACAATAAACGCCACTTCAAATTAAAGCTAATACAATTAGTTAAGGATTGTATTGTGAATGTTTTGGCCAGAGTTATTATTTGCGAACGCGAAAAGTCAACCACGCACAAAATTGTTAACAGTTTTCTTTTAAGAGTTCTCACAGTTCGGAATAATGTTTCACCCAACATTGAGATAGAGAATCTAAAACTTTTTTTGTAAACATTATTACACCGCTAGAAGGAAAACGATATAAATTTAGTTGTTCAAGAAGCGTAAAGCATGATGTTGGTGTCGAAACGGTTTACGCTAATACTTACATTCAAAAATTGCGAAAATTGTTAATACAACAGCAACTCACTTTCACACTGGTTGAAAAGAAAAACCAACGTTTGCAAAGTTTTTTAAAAATATTGAAGTAAGATACAAGTTAATTTTTTAGATGTTAGACCGGGATCGATTAAAAATCGCCTTGGTTTGCTCCAGATTGAGCAAAGGGCTGGGGTGCATACGTGCAGCGCAGAAGGTATACAAAAACTGGAAAATAAACCCCTTAAGTTTAACTAATTCCTCGATTTGTTGAAATTCGTATTCAAATATAAACGACCCAGAGCAGACTCTGAAGAACAAATAGAACTATTCATAATAATAATATAATAAATATTTTTAGAAATAATATTTTTTTAAAGGATGCGCTGAAGGAGCAGTTAACAAGAATAATAATACCCGTCTCAAGTATCCAATCACCAATTCTTAAGTATCAAAACGAATACTGATACTCCACGCTAACTTAAGTCAAAGACTATCCAGATCCAATTGGAGCTGACGAATTGGTCAATGTTTTTGCTTGATGCAAATAGATGAAAATATTTTCTTTCAGACCTTTATAAACTCAAAAATTTACAAAATCGACATACTAAACTGTTATGTTACAACTATTACGCCATTTTTTCTCCTCTTTCTTTACAAGAAAGGAGAAATCAAAATCAATCATAGTGATTGATCTGAGGAAAGCCAATCAAAAGCTTCGTGGGAAAAGAATGTGAAAAAACATGATGATCCAAAAAATCCGGCTGTTTTAGAACAGTACAAAGAAAAATTTCGGCATGAAGCCATTTCCTATATGAAATACCTAGAATGTTACTTTGTTGAATATCAACAGACTCCCTGGAACAGCTTTTTATTATCAACCAATCACAACGCCGTATATCGGAGCGGAAAGGCTTACTCCGCCTCCTTAACTTGGGGGTCTAGCCTATCACTTAAGCTTGATCAGGGGTGCGGAACTTAAATGAAAATAAAGGCACACTTTGGGGTGTGGGGTGTCTGGGAGGAAAATCGCACTCTAAAATCAGAGTACACATCTATTACTTGAGATGAAGTTTCCACAAGTGAATGTTACACAAATTATTCACTTAAAATATTTCATTAAATTTTATTTAGGTTTAAGTAATTTATCGAGCCAAATACCACTTAACTCAATTTAGAACAACAATTTATAAAATGAGGTTAATTGCAACCAGTTTTAGAATAGTTACACTAATCATGGAGATACATTGAAGCTAACAAAAAATAAATGGGAGGTATCGAACTTTGAAAACGCGTTAAGACGTTATCAGCACAATCTAAAGCGCCAAAAGTTATTTCCGCGCAAAACAAAGTCACCGCCAAATCTTTATTCATCAAAGGATCGGCAAATACATATGTTACCAAACAGTAGCCTCTAAAACAAATGGAAAATACGCACTCATTCACTTCACACATCCTCAACTACAACTTTTGCTACTAACACCCGGCAGTGGTTCCCAACAAAATCACGTTTAAGATTTCAACCCCTACATATACGACAATTAATTCTCATCACCCGACTACGTCCTACATCAGTAAAGAGAAAAAAATTCGGTTAATGCGACACAACTGGATTACCTTTGAGTATGTTGAAAAAACCCCTTTGACAAACTATGTCTGGAGAAAATTACAGCAAGTAATGGCCGATGATTTAATGTGTAGTTCTCTCTTGATATGGAATCTGTAAAAATCAATTAATGGCGGCTACCACCCACCAAGTATACTGCAGTATTGGTAGGCAGCATTCACAATTATTTTAATTAAAAAGAATGTATATAAAAAACCATTTACATTAACCGTGAGAAGCAAGCAGTCGAGTCATATAGATATAAGTTACTTTACTTAATATATACTACATATACTCCACCGTGGCAGGCACAATTACGTCCGCGAAGGATGAAAGTTTTAAAAGATAATTAAGTATAACCGAATTAAGTATAAAGTGTGTGAATGTTATTGTAGAAACCGCTTTGATGGGCAGGAAATTAATACCTATACTTTCATGGGATGCAAGCAGCTAATTCCGACTCAAATGGAAACAGTATGACGAGTATGAGTGGCCCCAAAACTGTATTTTGTGTTTCACTGGATAAATTACGCAGATACTATAACTATTTGCATAATATTTTTCAGATGCAGCAGCTGGCTGGCAGCATTTGAACATCAGTATCATAATGAAGTTGATTTACATTTTATTATTACTGGCGTTTTGTCCAAGGCATAGTACATAGTATACCAATGTAAGAGCCATAGTGGGTGTTACGCTGGCAGTGCAAATATGAATGAGACAATCAGCATGATCTAGAACTAAAAGAAGCAGCATAATCTGTTGGGAAAGAAATAGTGAATTCTGTCGATGCAGTATTTCAAGTGGCCCGTGACTGTTCTCGTAAGATAAAACAGACCATCCTATGAAAGTTGTCCATGCGGCAGAACTATACAAAAATAGTGACAACTTTGAAAACTCCCAATGCAAAGTTCTATATAACTTCTGCTATCGAGACGTACAGGGATTCAAAATTGTAATGTCTGACATTAGAAAAGTGAATGACAATAGCTGCAATACATTTCCTCTTTATGCTTTACCAATTCGTGCATTGGCTAATCATTATCATTATCAGCATATCATTATCATCAGGTTTTTATTGGTAGCTTTTAATCGAGGATATTTCACTGCAGAAAAATTACTACACATTCCTATACTATACAATAATACTATTCTTCTGTGACATGTGAATTTTTTAGCTGGGTACATACCTTTCCCTTGCAAAATAACATATTAAAGACACACCTCAAGTGTCTTAATCTATGAATCAGTGAACAATTCCACAACAATAAAAGAATTAAATATTTTCATTCCATAGTTGTGCGGCAGTTTGTTAAAAGTTGCAATATAGTCTTGAAACATTCTATTTATCGACTGCCTTTTGGAAATACCAGGTTTTTTAATACAGGCTTAAAATTTTTACCAGCCGTTTATTTGCAAACTATTTTCAATTGAGTTAATAATAGCTATAATATAATACTATTCTACAGTTTCAGACAAGAAGATGTACCGTAAAGTACGGCAAGTCAGTTCGTCTGCTGAACCGAATTCGGTAAAACTAAAACAAACAGGCATTACCGGGTGCCTTTTAGTATTTGCTGTGCAATGAGAAATATAAACTACATTGTATAAGTTGTAAATAGTGAAAATTGATATTAATGCTGTAATCCTTCAATAAATCAAACTTTCAAACTACAATTTTCCACACAAAATAAATTTTACAGGAATATTTGTGTTTCTAATGAGCCTTAGGGCTTGGCTGTACGGAAGAGAGTTGAGCAAGTGCTTTGGATGATACGAGCTATAATGAACAAACTCGTGTTTATTCAATGGTTTTGAATTGTTGGAGAATAAGAGTGAAAATAATCCTGAATGTTCATCTTTCTCAAGAGCAAGATGTAAATTAAGAAAGTCTTGATTGTTTTTGATTTGGTATTCAAATTGGAAGTCAATGTCCACTAAAACATTGCTTTTATTTATGTTACTATTTTTATCAAAAATGATTAATAAATAGAATAAACCAGTTCGGGACGATAATCTGAATCGCATTATAAGCGCAGGGTTTGTTGTAAAGAGCGCATGTTTGTGTGATTTATATGTCCAGGTATCAAAAGTTTCACTGACTTTACAGCAGCCAGATGTATACCCGTGGCATGTCAATGACGCCATAGGTAGAACAGTTAAACATTTAAACACGATGGCGACAGGTCTTCGAAACCCAACCAAAAATTAGATGAAGTATTAGACAATTAAACAAAACTGTTAGATAGCACCGATAAGGCAGTGAAAGAAATTACTACAAGTGGAACTTTGAGAAGCAAACAAGTTTTATAGAAAACAGATATACCAGGTAGCACACTAAAGCGAGGTAGATATAGTAATACGGACAAAAAGTCAAAGTTTAAAAATAAGTCATCGTCGTTAACGATAATGGAAGATTTATTGGCGCCCAGGAAGGCAAAATAATAATGCTACGATCACCGAAATCGTGACACTAATCCATAATATATTACATATAAGATACAAATTTCGTTTCAAATCGCCAAAGAAAGGCTTTAACGAAATCGAAAGTTTTTTTAACATAATTTACATTTATTAACATAACATTTCAGCTTACGAAACAATTAACCTTTTCGTCATTGAGAATGTGTAATTTCTACTTGGAAGTGCGTTACCGACAATTCCTATGTTTGACTAATTTTTGTCAAATGTGCTATTTTAAGTGCGAATATTTATTTAATTATTAGTAATAATAATAAAACAGTTGAAGTAATGAAATAAAAAAATATTTAAAAGCATTTTAGAATGTACTATTTTTGCAATCATTTTTCTTTACGGCACTTGCATACATTTATTTGGTTCAAATGGGAAAATTCAAATGAGTTCAGACGAAGAAGTGGAAAATTATTCGGAGAGTAAGCGTGCATTAAAAAAGAATCTCTTCTTGCAAAAAAATATTAGCATATTGCGAAAAGATACATTGAATCAGGTGTTGTTGAAGAGGAACTAAACTGATTGGAGAAAGCATAAATAATATACGATTTGGCCATTAGAAGAATCGGATATTGTAAGTTTGAAGTCAGACTCATTGCATCCTGCTGTAGCGTATAGACGTGATTTGAAAAAGCCATTCGATTATCTGTGCAAAGGTCAAGAAAGATCAAGTTAAAAAACTTTTTGTTATAATTCAATGTATTTCGTATTATATAATCAGTAACAGTGTGTAGTGTAGCATACTCAAATACGGTTTTTAGTTTTCATCAATGATCGCAAATATTCATATTGTTGAATGGACCACACGACCACGTAAAATGTTAAATTTAATTTGGTAATAATTACCAACATTTAATTAAATATTCCTTTTTTCAAATGGACACTTGTGGATGCAGTAAAAAAACCGGATGTAGAACACCAACTCAAACAGTTTTGAATAAAAATTATTTTTGAGATTAAAATACGAGTAATGCTGCAACAATTTTCTGGTAACAAAATGACATAATGTGGCACCCAGATTTCCGTTTAAGATCATTTACGCGTTTTGCATTTTTATTTTCATTCTTACACCTTTTAAGATGGATTAGACTTTTTTGTCTAACAGAGTTTCATATGGGGCCACCAAAGTGACCAAACCATGTGCCTTTTAACGCCTGAATGAAATTCACATTCATACTCAAATGTTTCAGTACTCAAGAAAATTGTAACTGATTTGGGTATGACTAAGCGTGTCTAGATATAAATTAAAAAAGAAACAGAAATTTTATCACATCTTTGAAAACAAAATTCAGTATAAATGATGATGATGCGTTCGGTCCAGGTTTTTGGCCTTTAATTAGAGGTTTTATTTGGGACCCCATGCCGAATTAGAAAGCATGACGTTAGGTGAAATACAAATTGTAAGTAAGTAACTTTAATCTGTAAAAATTTACTACAGTTCCTACTTTCATACCGTAAATAAGTCTTTTAGAATAGGAAATATGGAACTAGAAATTATTTTTATTCGTCTACAATCTCGTATTGATAAGATAGAAATCGTATCCATGAACCAACAACTTAATCAACATGACCAGGACCTAGTAGATTAATTTGAATTAATATTTTGAGTTTGTTATTATCATTTGTAATTATCATTTAAAATTTATTACAGCTTCTGATGAAGAAAACCGAAACGCGTTAAGCTTTGGAATAAAAGTATAATTTGCCTGAGTTCGAGTTATTGCTTTTTCATTTTCATCAATCAACACCACTTGATGAAAAATTCAAAATCTAACCCCATTCGAAGGCCACTACCGAATAAGAAAAATATGTCGAAAATATAGAAAATATTCAGCACCACCTTGACCTTTACTACGGTAATAAACAGCAAGAGCTTTTGCAAAATGTATTTAAAATATTTGATAATGAAAACCCAAAGAAGAGAAAAGCAAAGCAAAAAATAAATGTGCAAAATGAAGAATTATTAACAAAGGTTTTTAAAGGTACAGAGGTACTTTAAAACCAAACTAATGGAAGCACATTTCTCTAATTTTAAAACTTTTGAAAATAGGGCGTCAGAGAAAGAACAAATTTAGTCATTCCAGAAAAATCGACCTAATTATTGCAAATACTTGACAAATGTGTAAACGAGTCATTAATTTTCGACAGTTCAGTGAAAATCCAAACTCTGCCCAAGCTGATATTTCATTGTATGAACAAAGTAGCTGATGACGCATTCAATATTGCATCACAAATAGGGAAGAGTTATGAAGCGTACACAAAAATTTGTTTTTTAACTTGCAACTATTACGCATGTGCTAGAACACAAAATGTAACTTTCCAGATTAGCAAAGCAAATTTCCCATTCATCCCATTATTGTTATTAACGACGTTGTTCGCAGTTTCTTCGATTATTCGACCCTTCAATAACACCACTTAGTGAAGTCGAGAGGAGAGAAAAATTATACTAAGCCTACTAAAGTTGAATCACTTGTTATAATATAATATAATAATAATATAGTTAGATATTATAAAATCTTGTTAGATGACCTATGACTCAGCGCCTAACTTTAATCGACAGCAGATTTTCGTCCACAGTACATCGCATGTACCATTTTACAATGAATGAAATATTTTAATACATCCTTGTAAACCTAATTCAGCATGGACGATTGCATTCGGTCTAGGTTTTTGGCAATAGAAAATATGTCTTCCCTTGGACTCCATACCGAACGGGAATGCAAGGTAAATGTCTGAACGTTTCAGATGTGTGTTTGGGATCCCAGTGTATGAGCTGATGCGATCACTGCCCTAACCGACCACGAAAGGTCTACTGATAGCCTATTCAAATAAAGGAATAGCAATACAATTCCACCTAAAGATCTACCGATACGGACATTCGTCAGATAATTTTTCCGCACGACTCACGATACAGGTACTACATATCCATAAAACACGTTCTCAGATAACTCTTTAAGGAACACGTCATTTCTATATCATGATTACAAACATCAATATCATATCACCCAATGATACATAAATTTTGAACGACACATTGTAATACGCCATTTACTAATAATAATGTGGTAATTTTGCAGCTATACTTGTGCAAACTCACGCAAAATGTCCAGTGCAAGCTTTACCCGAGCAGTGAGACAAAAATTATCTACAGTATATAATGCTATGCAGGAAAAATTCTACGTTAAAGAAAATACTTAGTATGGAGGTCAAAGTAACAGGGATGGAATTGAACTTCATCAACAAAGTTATATTCGGGATCACCACAAAAGATGGAAGTCGAGACGTTGGAATTTAAGACAACAATATTTGATCACCCCATTTTAAAAATGACACATCGAATTTCGATACGCAGTTGGAATGTCTGCGCAAGGAATCTATCTACAAGGATTTCAAAAGCAATTTAGAAAAATTTGAAAAACAGTAGGAAGAGGAACAACTTTTTGAAAGAATGGGTCCACTGTCTGGACTCCCACCAGCCTCCATAATAAAGAATGACCACCAAAATTAGTTTTTTCTTCTGAGGATGAATACACAACTTTTTCAACTTGCATGTCCGGAAGTCATCATTTCGGGAACGACACTTCTAATTTTGACTCACAAAATAGGTTTCTAACACAAAAACAGGATCAGAGCAACTTCAAAAGGAATGAGAGGCTCTCCTACATTGATCATCCAACTCATAAAAGCTACTCTTCACATTTTACTGAGGCGCATAATGCAGGTAATAAAGACGAAATACGTTATGATAACTTCAATATTCTTGCTATATTTTATCAGCGGATTACCAAATCTGTGGGATTAAAATTGAGGATTGCAGCGGGATAAAACTCACAGTATTCCCATTAAATACAAATGTTCAAGTCGAGACAACTCATTTCATTGAAACATACCGTTCAAATAACTATCTAAACAAAAAATTAATAAACATTGACAAATAAGGAAAATTGTCAACAAGCGTTCTTCATAACATATATTATAATACCGTTATATAGTTATTGCATAAAATATTCATGTTACGTTTTCAAATGTCAAGACTAGTACACCACGCTTTTTTGCTTTAACAATAACTGGACTAGACTTGGACCTTGGACTGGATTTCCTATGATTAAACGTTTGGTGAATTTGCAGAAATTTTCTAAAAATCCAAAATGTTTCTCCACAACCTAAACAAGAGATATACAATGAACATAAACAGGTTCTTCTATACACGATTAGATTTATTTATTCGTTGATTTTGAAACAAATTTAGTAATTACGTAATAGTCCATTCATTCATTTTATACTTCGCGATTCAGAATCAATATTTTGAATCAATAACCGAAGTGTTAGTAAGCAGTGTCTAATATATTTAGCTTTAAAATCAGAACAACTCCTCAAGCTAATTCAAGTACTCTGCAATATTGCAATTTTAAGGTTTAAATAAAATTACACGTCAGGAACGCTTTCGGTTCGATTAGTCTGAAACTTTGTACGATCATAGAACACGTCTCGCGGATCTTTCATTAGGACACCAGAAAAAGTTACCACGTCGCTATACCTCTGGAGGTCACTGACTAAATTGCATTGTTGCACTTCAATAACCTCTAGAGGTCAAACGGCGCGGTAATATTCATTAATCATTAGTGTTTTAGTCAAAGGTGCTCTACGAGACGTTGTTTGTAATCCTACCAAGTTTCAGGTAAATCAAAACGAAAGCACTCATAACTATACCTATACTCGGTGACCTCCACAGGTCAGACGGCCTGGTAATTTTTAGGTCACCATTATCAAAGTTAGTCTACGTGTCCAGTTCCATTATCCTGTTAAGTTTCAGGCAAATCTGATCGCCAGCACACGTGGCAGCTTCACCGTGCCTCGTTCATACCCCAACGAAACATTAAGACTGCGTTATCTGAGCATGATGTATACATCACCGCCATAGGCTGCTTTCGTTATACTACAATTTTAGCCAGTAAATATGCAATAATGCCGTTTTTTATAATTTATCATGTAAATTTTAAAAGCAAAATAAATAAATGTTCATTGGGAATGTATACTTGGAAACACAATGATTCTGAAGCTTAGGTCAGTGACCTGACCAGATCTGCTGAACATTTTACCCGAAACCATGACTATGACAAGAAATGAAAAAGATGTACAGTAGAATTGCAGAATGCACAAATGAGAATTCTGTCGTGACAAGCATTTACTGTTTAGCTGTGACTACTGACGTTTTCTCAATATAGCGTGTTTCACTTCCACATACACAAATTTCAGTTTTGAGGCATTGGTTTATTACTCAAAGAGTTCTGTGAGTGACAAAATTCGCACGCAGCAGAAGGGACAGTGTACAATTTCTGTCAAAAGGAACACAACGTAACGACCTACGCTATATATTTTGGTCAGTATAAGTCACCTGGGACGAAAAAAATGTTGTGAAGGCCCATGAAAAGTAATTGAAATTTTGGGAATGAAGAATTAAGTTAGAACGAACTAATGATAATTGTTGAAGGAAATAGTAATAGATTAATATTAATCGACAGCGGACTCCCTTGGACAGAACATCTCAATCTGATTGAGGACCAATAAATTGAAATCCCAAAAATTATTCCGAGAGTACGACGTCGCCGGCCAGACCGAGTTTCCTTAAACATGTTGAGTGAGGTGTTGTACGTCTGTTTGATTTTCCCAGCCTTGGGTGCAAAGTGGGAAAAAAATTACGTCGACAAGTTAGAGTGGGGGCATGTCCCCGAGGTTAAGTATAAAAATTTCAGCTAAAATATTCCCACTACCTGTAATTTGTTTGACACGCTTTTTAATTCCAGTGAAGTCTCCCCTTGGGAGAAAGAATTCTTAGAAATTGGTAGAACAATCGTGTGTTGTTTTGGCTTATTCGAGATTGGCGAAGCCATGGGGACTTCGGTAGCACCCAGTGTATCGGTGCCGAAAGGGCTCGCAGCGGCGGTGGTCATCATTCAGTTGGTTTCAGGGGCATGGGCCAGGCTAGGCTTTGATGTCAACTCCAATGTCAATATTGGACCCAACAAACTGATCCATCTCAGTAGTAATCATATGTTTAGCAGCCCACAACACTTTACATGGAACCATCTAATTTTATTGGCGGGAATAGGATGCACTGCATTAGTGTTAATCCTAAGTATTTGTTGTGTCTGCATGAAGATGTGCAAGACGTAGGCGAAGGTAGTATGAATTTGTACAGTAAAGAATTGAGAATCTCTGTGGCTAGCAACTGTGGAAATTAAAAGTAAAACTGTGCGGAACAGAATTTTTACATCAAGAAAATCACTAATAATTAGTAATTTACCAATTCATTACCAGGAGATTCATGTTAAGTTTTTATTCTTACAGCAAAAAAATGCAAAACTTATGTTAAAAATTAAATTTGCTTGTAAATTTAATTTCCTCTATTTTCTAAAGATTATTAGTACATTGAAACGATGACATAAGCAAATTTCAGTTTTAAAACATTGGTTTGTTATGCAAACATTTCTGAGAGTGAGAAAAAAACGCACGCGGCAGAACAAACAGTGTAACCTTTCTGCCGAATGAACGCAACTTAACGATCAATGCTATATACTTTGGTCGTTATAATTATCATCGGACGAAAGACAAATGGTAACATTTCTCCATTTCATTATAATCACATTATTACCTCGGTTTTCAAAATGGTTTCTGGTAAACTCAAATAGGGAATTAGAGGCCGTTTAGAGATATGTATTTATCAGATACGATAGGATTTTATTTTACAATTGCTGTGTATTTGGTCTATTGTGTCCCATTGCAAAAAAGGTTTATGGATTGCAATCTTTTTCATGGTCTGTATCCTATTGGAAAAAGCTGCGTATGGCTATTTCAGTAATCCGGTAAATAAAGTTAATTAACTTTTTTTGTGAGCTACACAATACATAATCTTGTACGTAATGAGTATTTGAAATTTAAAGTACCTAATGAATATGTTGTACCGTATGTATTTGACAGTGTGACATTCAATACTATGTACAGTTTGTCCGCCTAGCTAGAGTCATTTCTGAAATAATCATACATATCGTAGCAGCAGCTAATTACCAGAACCTTCATGTAATGAACATCGATATTAAACTCACCGAGATAAATCGGCAGATGCACGAAATTACGGAATTAATGAATGGTTAGTGCCATTCATGACTTTAGTACTATATTATATGTCAAGCCTCATTTATTACCATTAAAGAGACATTTTATATTTTAATTTTTATTACACTTCAGAAATAAAAAGCTGTGACATTCTACAATTGCTGCCAGTAAGGAGAGGCTCTCCTACATTGATCATCCAACTCAAAGAAGCTACTCTTAACATTTTACTGAGGAATATATTGCTCATAATAACGATGAAATACGTAAATACGTTATGATAACTACATACAATATTCTTGCTATATTTTCGCAGTAGATTACCAACTAGAATCGAATTAAAAATGATAAGAATCACAGTATTCCTTTTTAAATACAAATTTTCAAGTCGTGACAACTGATTTCATTGAAACATACCGTTCAAATAACTATCTAAACAAAAAATTGATAAAAATTGACATGTAAGTAAAATTGTCAAAAAGCGTTTTTCATAACATATATATTACCATTATATAGTTATTGTTGATGTATATAATTTGACCATAAAGTCCACTTGGTGGATTTTATTTGAAGATTTGAAATTACTGCATTAAAATTTGAAATAATTACACGATTCATCAACACAACTTAACGAATCCAATATAATAAAAAACAACTGTACGAACCGAAAGTATTATATTTTCTACTATAATATGACTTTTATATATTACTTAAGTTTAATGATGCCTCATATATTATGCAATAACATAAATTCAAAATGGTGCTAATAAATTTAAATTGAAGTTTTAATCCAACTTCACTTTTAAGGATACACACTTTGACAAGATCCGACAAGAGAGCTGCATAACCAAAAAAATCATTTAAAATCGTCTTTCAGCTGCGAGGAAGTAGCAAATTTTAGAGTTGTTTTTAACAACAATATTTCTTCACATTATACTTTACCTCTTGAACTGCTACGCCTTACCAACACTTCCTATGTATAGCTGATTTTTGTCAACTGCGCTATTTTATTCAATTGTTAAAAAGGGATAGAAAGGAGCTCAGAAAGATAATGAAAAAGGAGAAACGAGGGAAAATGGTATCAAAAAGAGAGAAAAATAAAGAAGAGGGCAGATAATCAATGGATTAAAAATAGGATTGATACTATTAGTGACAATCATAAGGACTTTGGATATGGTAAAGCTTTACAGCAAGTCCACCATTTTGCGGAAGAAGCTGGAGGAAAAATTAGAACTCCATAATGTGTTTCGGATACACGTTGGGCAACATATTCCCACAAGCCTTTGGATAGTTTTGCCAACAATTGTCCATATATTTATGATCGATTAAACCAGTTGGGGGACAATAATCTGAATAGCATTAGAAGCTACGATAGTCATACTCGTCCTTACAGCAGCTAATTCAATGGACCTTCTAGTAATGCCCATTAATATTGAACTCGTCAAAATAAGTAGGCAGATAGACAAAATTACGGAATTATGGGAAGGTATGTGTTTTCTTTAGTACTATATTATATGCCAAGCCTCATTTATTACCATTAAAGAGACATTGTATATCCTATTTTGAATTAGACTTCAGAAATAAAAAGCTGTGAGATTCTATAATTGCTGCCAGTAAGAAAAAATATGGTGATTCCAATTCGTCACACTCTTCTAGAAGCGGATCAACAAAGAGTGAGGGTCCTATATTGTATCAGACCTGGAAGAAGAGTTACCGAAAAATCCACAGTAAGCAAATCAAAAATATTTTACAGTTCTTACAAAAAAGTAAATCATCCCATTATCCTTGTAAGCAGGTTTAACGGTGCCTATAATTTAATTGTTATTCCTTCAGATTATAAAACGTCGAGTTATCACATTATCTTGGGATAAGTGAGAAAATCCATTTTTATAAAATAACATATATTCCATTTTCAAGGCGATATGAATTCTAAATTTAATTTATTTTACGAATTTAGAGTATTCGAACTCCAATTTGATAAGAACTCGCAAATCAGTACCATTGAATCCTGCTGTAGAATATAAACGTGTTTGGCAAAAGCCATTCCATTATCTTTGCAAATATCAAGCAGGATCAAGTTAAAAAACTTTTTGTTGTCATTTCACGTATTTAGTTTTAGGTAATCAGTGACAGTGTGCAGTGTAGCATACTCAATAAAGTTTTTAGTTTCCTCATGGATTGGCTTCAGCATAAATATATTTATATTTTTGAATGGACCACATAGAATGTTTCATTTTATTTTAGTAATAATTGCCAACATTTTACTAAATCCTGCCTTTTATTTTTTTGTATCACAGTCATGACATCGTGTGAAGTCCTCTTAATCATCTGGTGAAATTGTAAACAGTATTTAAAAACTTCAGAACTACTGTCAAAGATCAGTTTGAATTTTTGCAGGAGGAATTTTCTAAGTTTAATCATTTTGTGTCAAACACATATCACATAATTACAATTGTGCACTTTGTACAGTTTATTTTCCGCCCAGATATTGGCGTCTTATATCAGCTCATCCGTAGAAACTTTTTACGGATGAGCTATTTCTACTACAAGGCTCTAAAAAAAATTATTCCACATAATTTCATATCACATAAACCGTTGAAGGTTGCTTTCGCGCAACTTATAGTTGGAATTGACCATAACATTAGTTGGTTTTAAACCCGAGAGAAAGTACCTCTCCCGACAAAACGAAGAGAATAATAGGGTACAAAGTAATAGGGTACAAAGCCAACAAACTTTAGTGAAAGGGCGTGATGTGAGCATCGCTCAAACAAATGATTATACTTTAAACGTACAAAATACCACAAACGACACACACACGACGTTCAATGACCCTTAAATGTTCCCATTATAGAACTTAACTAGCAGTCCTGCCCTACATCTGCTGTTATAAAAATAAAAAAGTGGAATGGTAAGAAAACCGTATATAATTTGACCATATCATCTTCGTCCAGTTGGTGAAGACTTGAAATTAGCAAGAAAAACAATTTTTGGCGACAATTAATATTTATATTAATAAACCACTCGACATTTAAAATGTTTGGGTAAATTTGACTCAAGCTACACTTGAAAATGTTCAATTCTCAAGTCAAAAACACCTCGACTCGATATAAGTATTTTTCAAACTTAGCTGAGTATACACCATGTTGTGTATTATTTATTCTAGATTTCGTCATACGCTGAAGCTATCAATAAATAAATAAATATGGTTTTCTAATCCAACCATGAGAATTAATAGAGTACTCGCTCTTACTGCCACCAAAAAAACTTGAGCCTCATAACTATAATGCTTGAATGAAAATCACATTCATACTTAAATGTTTAAGCACTGAAAAATGGAGAAACTGCGAAATAAGGTTAAGCTTGCATCTTTTGGAAAAATTAAACCTCGCAAAATTCTATATAAGTGTGCAGCTTCATCAGCCTCAGCGAATCATATAATATTACTTTTAATAAACAAATCGACTTAATCTTAACTATTTATTGAATATAAGTCAAATATTCCGAAAAACTCTTTCCTTCTGCTACATCCACTCCGTAAATACATTTTTTCTATAGTAAACTCATTCCTTACTCGAGTGTGAATCATCGGGGAATGGTAAATTTCATTGTTCCTTGGAATATAATTACAGCAACCCGCACACGGTAATTTAATTGCAAATTTCTGTTTTTACAGTTGCGTTTCGGATTTTGGAGCAGCAGCGTCTAGTAGTCGAAATACCACTTCAAAAAAAGTTGCAAGATGTATTCCCGAATGAAATTATCGCTATTCCGAAAATGTCGAAAATTGAAGCTAGTTGTTGCTAAATCAGTATCTGTTCAATGTGGTAATTAATTGAATAGTAAATATATATGGAAAAAAGCATAAAAACGTCTACAACCGCTGTAAAGCTACCGTTTTAAATGAGAATTCAAATTTAATTTGACGACAATACCATATTTTCTGTTAATGGTGCGAAAATTATGGAGCTGTCAAAGACAGTTACACACATGCCAAAGTCTTTTGTCTGTTAAACTAGGGCGAAAGTCATCCCATCGTTTTATATCAAAAAGGCACGCTGGGCTTCAAACAGAACTTTTGAGGATCAGAACCCAATTCCTTTTGCTGAAACAATGCATCTATTACCATACTTTTTTAATGAAACAAAAGGGTCTTCTAAATATATCGCTTTTTTAGAGGCAAAGTAAGATACAAGACAAGTGAAAGTCCACATGAAAGGGTGCCAACAAGTAAAACAAATTCGTTAACAAGTACTGTTGAGTATGAAATGAAGTTCTCACAACCAAGCTGTAAGGTGCAAATTATGTTATCTAAGCACATGAAGGAGGAGTAAAACCCACTGTTTTTACTGTCAAGTACCATGCAATCAAACAGCGGTAGATGAAACATAATAATTTGTTTCAGTCATCAGATGTTGTGGTTATAAGTATTGTTTCACTAATTACCAACAAAATAGACAGCTGTACCTTGCTGTTTATGATGCTTGCTTCACACAAAATACCAGATTACTGTTGTGTGAAACAACAGCTCCAGCCATGCGGCCTCGTTGAGTGACAATGTTGCATATCTGAGCGTCAGAGAATAACGCACAGATAACCGCTATTTTCCCATTTACTCCGTCAAAATAACGCA